>CAJNOQ010001161.1:0-35174 GCA_905250885.1 Didymodactylos carnosus | reverse complement strand
AACAAAATATGGTTTTTTTGAAAAATTGTTTTCGTTTTCAAATGTTTGTTGATAACAGGTAACATTAAATCTGTGAATAAATAAATACCACCAAAAACAAATGTTAGTTTGTTGAGTTTTCACTATTTTCATCATGTTTTTCTCTCAAAGTATTTAGTTTATTTTGAAAAATTTTATCTAAAGCGATATAATGAATGTATATTGCATAGGCATGTATAACAATACTAGTAGTAGAAAAATGATTATTTTTCCGCGGCTCATTTCATTTGTATTTTTTCATGCTCAATTGCCAGTAAGAAACGAAGCAGAGAAAGCAAGAGTTCTCTAATAGGTGACAATGATGATGGATATATGAGGCCGCGCAGAGCTTTTTTGTATTTCTTAATAAATACATTTATAATATGAGGATTTTTTGTTGCTTTTTTGGTAAAACGAGGAAGATCATATATATGTAACTATAATGAAGAAAAAAATGTATAGGAAGGGAAAGTATTATATATATATAGGTTCTTTTGACCCTACTTACAGTATTTCGAACAAACATCAGAAGTCTGATATGTACTATATGTAGATCTAATAGAAAAATAAATATATTTACTTACCTACATGTACATATAGCATCAAAAAAAGAAAGAAGAAAGACAAAAAAAATATATTAAAGAAGAAAAATTAGTGTATGTGTCAGTAATGATGATTATGATATTGATGGTAGTATTAGCGATACTAGTAGACAGAGCGAGCAAGATTTTTCTGTCAGAATTCGAATGTAAATAATCAACATTTTTTTCGGTTTTTTGAAATAACACAGAAGAAAAATATTCTTTATATCCACATCTCAATTTCTTGATAGATTTGATATGAAACATCTTGGGAAATGATAATTGTATAAAGAAGAGAGCGCACATAACAACATACACACACAAAGCGATCTTGTATATATATAGAGAGAGCGAGAGAGAGAAAGACGATCAGCGACAGTGAAATACTTTCAATATGAATAATAATATAGCACAATGGTAAGATGAAGATTTATACTTCACAATTGAGTTCCACATTTTAAATAATCTGATTTTAACTGTCAACTTTAGTTTTTTTCTAGTTTTGTTAACTTTGATTACTCACTCTTTCTCTCATCCTCTCTTCGTTTTCATTTTAAATATGTTACATGGAAAACCAAATCTGTTTTTGTTTTGTTTTATTAAAACAATCAGACGTTGTTTTTCTATACAAAGCGAAAAGAAAACGTCTCCGAGAGTCTTTATATATTTTTCATTTTTGAAAAATAAATTGTAAGTATATCATTTTTTTGCTAGAAAAAATTTTCATTTAGCCGTAAACGTAAATGATAACAATTTTTTGAATTAAGACAAAAAATATCAATTATCATAAAAAATTGAAATGAAAATTTTCAATAAAAACAAAAAAAAAAATATGAAGAAGGTATATATGTCCTTTGTATGTTCTCTAAAACTATTTAACTAAAGACACATTTGACTTCGTTACGTAAAAACGATTAAAATAATGTATTTTCAATATTGCTTTGTGTTGATCATCATTTTTTAGCTGTTTTTCTTCTTTTTTTTTGATCAAAATTCATGCGAAAGAAAGGAGGTTATAAGCAAAAAAAAGAAAGAAAATCGACTTTCTTTCTTGAATATTTTATTGATGACTTAGAAAAGAATGACGATTGTTTCATCAAACAGTTCAAGTACCTGGTACACTTCATCTACATTTTATACTTTAAGATATTCAAAATTGATTGAAAAATATTTTTTTTTCATTTCTAAACACTCTCTATTTCTTTAATCGTTCACTAGTAATCGAAAGAAAATTTTCGTACAATATCACATATCGTTTTAAATCGTATTTCAAATTCTTCATGTGCATTTAGTTTGAAAGTAGTACAAATTTTTTTAGTGAAAAAATTGAAGCAGTGTGATCGATCAAAAGTGTATTATTCACTCGTTTAAAATCGATTTATATACACAAAATTGAGATTAAAAACGCTAAACATATATACATCATTCGATATACCATAATCTATTATCGAGATAAAATAAATGATATGATTTATGAGCGACATCTCGAACAAAATGATCATTTCAAATGGCGGCGACTATTTTGAATAGTTTGATTGGTTATCTCATATCTCCCGTTGTCTTTTATTTACATGAACTAATTGTGTGTAGAATTAAATGTTTGTCATCGTCAAAGTGGAAAAAAAAAGAAAATATATATAGCCTTCGTTTAGTATTCAAAAAAAAGTTTGATTAATATGTTAAGCTAGTGTGTCTTATCTCTCAATTTTGTTTTTTTCTTGTTTAACTCTTTGAAGATTGCTAATATTTTATGTTTGAATGTGTGACAAAGATTATCACCCTCTCTAACTCGATAGAAATAGATGTGTCCGTAATTCCTAGAATGTACGTGTGTAAAACAAATCGTAAATAATACTACAATTTTTTTTTTTTCATTTTCATTTCTATTTTTTTTTTCTCATTCTTTATCATTCTCAATGAATGAAAACAAAGACATTTGGGCATGTGCATATAGTACAGAAACCACAATTATACGATAAAAGGAAGAAAAATAAAAGAAAAAACATTTTGTTTTTTTCTTTTCTTTTTTTTTCCTTTTTTTTCTTTGAGTAGTCGAAGTAGAAGAAGAAGAAGAAATGGAAGAGTTTCTCTTTTTCTCTCTCTTCCTAATAAAATTTGACAGGAGGTCAACAAAAGTAATGGCGGACGAGAATATATATTTTCATAACGTTTTTTTATTTTTATTTTTAAGTGGATACACTGCACTTTTAGATCTTTCGTTTATTTATTTTACCGATTTATGTGTGTATGTGTAATGATTTTATTTATGTTTCATTTTAGATTGAAAAAAATGAATTGTTGGCAAACAAATGTAAAGAATTATGAAATATCATATGAAAAATAGAAAATGGACGGCTTGAATTATGTGTTTGAGTTATCATCACTATTTCATCCTATTTTTTGTTTTTCTTGCTGGGTAAGGTCTTCCTGATTTGTTTTTTTCTTCAGGTGAGATCACCACATTGGATCGAGAATGAATACGACTCAGTCAAGTACGTCTCCCTTTACTTCCTTTATCCATAAGTTTAATCACATGTTTTCAACAAACTCATACATTCTATTCCGACAAGTGGTCAACTTCTCGTTGGAAATCAGTCTAGATGTTGTGTTTGTCGAGTCATTATGTCTCTGAGTTATGGTTAGTATAGAGATGTTATTTTCTGAACTAGATCGATGTTTAACAGATGTCAAATTGTCAGGGTCATTCAACTAAGCAAATAAAACGTCTAGGCTAATCTCGTTTTCTGATAGAGCTCGTAGACATTTTCTTCGCTTTAAATTGTACTTATTTAGGAGTAGTTGTGGTTACCTGACATTTATTTTGTGACTCATCAAAGAGGATAATATACAATGACGTTAGAATCGTGAAAATGACCAGTTTTTTTGCTCCAAAAAGTTACATTGAAATTATACTTGGGAGAATTGAAGAAAAGTCACTTGTAAATTTTTTAAAAAATGTTATATTTTTCTTATTTTTAGTTTACTTTGATCAGTTATATTAGTGGCATCTTTAAATCATATCAATTTGAATAGTAATTTTTCGGATGCCATGTGTCTGCTCACTTTGTTTTTATTCGCTTTGAATATCTTGTTTATAGAAAATAATTTGACATCGAACAAATTAAGAATGTCTATGGTAAATCAATTAAATTAAATTCAAAATTTCATCATACTGTTGAGCGATATCAACGCATTATCAGATGTTTTTTTGTCATCATTGTTGTACTGATGTGTTCTTTCTAATCTTGCTTACTTATTTGTGCATTCATGAATATGAAATTGAACGAAAACTACTCGATATTAGAGACGGAAGTTTAACAATGTTCTGTATATATTTTGTCAAAGAAAGGTACAAATCATAATTATTATTATGCAAAAAATTTCAGTTACACTACTAATAACTGATTTCTGATGCCATACAAAAAATTCATAAATTTTGTAAAAATTGTTGACCTGTTTCAAAATGTTTTCCTTTTTTTCTCGTAGATAACTGTAATTGAAATTTTAATTTTAGCTGAAATTAATCGTATATCATTATAATGTGAAATTCAAACTAGTATTTATATATACACACGACCTTTTCAAACGTGAAAGTACGGTGTCACATGCTAGTAACACGTTTTCTATTTTATATGTCAATATAAAATTTAACCTCTTAAAAAGTTATGTATTTTTTTTTTTTTAACTCGCTATATATTTACTTATTTGCTGTTGTTATCATTATTTTTCTTGCATATACGTGCAGCTTATCAAGGTCATTTGATAGTCGTATTGTATAACCTTGATCAAATACTCACTGTTTTATCTATACTCGATAAATTGTACTTAGTTGTTCTATTCTAGATGGTATTATAGATTAATTTTTTTAGAGAAAACAGGCGTGAAGAATACGATATGGATATCCCACCATCACTTGCTATTTTTTAGTTAAGATTTACGTTTCTTTTTCTTGTTTTTCTACATTTTTTTCTTCTCTTTCTTCCTTTTCGATCTTTGCATTCCATTTTTCTTCATCTTCATTATTATTATTATTATTATCACCATTATTGTTGTTTATTAATTATCCGGTGGTTCGCAACATATTATAATCTTACTTAGATACACATACACAACCTTGTCTTCTTTTTTTTATTAATCGTTATTGTTGTCAAGTCTATTAGATTTAGAATTTATCATTATTATTACTCAACTTTTGTTTTTGTTTTTTGTTTATTTGTTTGGTTTGCTAATGTCTTACGACGAAATATTAATATTATTATATTTATGTTAACAGGCAGCAAAATGATAAATAATATTGTTCACGTATGTTTTTTTTCTTTCTTTCGTTTTACATGTGATAAGAGAAGAAAAAAGATGAGCAATTGAGTTCGTATTTATTTCCTAAATAAAGATAACATTATTTTCTCAATGAGACCAAAAATCAAAATATTGGTTAATCGTGACGCAATGGACCATTTAGTTCATAATATAAAACTAGTTTAATTCGTTAGCAAATATTATAAATTTTCTCTTTAGAGAATTTTTGATTATTCATTTGTTTTTGTTTTTTGTTTTCTTTTAGTACAACTATTTGAATTCTAAGAATATTATGAATTAATTATTATATACAATGTTAACTCGAAACGCCTGTATATCATCTTGTTCATCGCATTCAAATTCAAAACAACAACAACAACAATCACAGTCTACATTGAAAAATTCAATTCAGATTACACGTAATACAACGAGAAAACAAGCAAATGAAATTGTTGAAAATAATAACCTTAATGTAGACGGAGATGAAGAAGATTATTTTTCAACAGAACGAAATAAACGTTTAAAAGGCGGTGGAAACGGAAGTCTTAAACGTTCTTCTATTGATGATAATAATAATCATCATCATGAAATAAGCACCAACAATAATAGGAAATATAACAATTCATGTTCACAATTAGATAATATTTCATCTGCACAACATTGTTCTTCACAGCATATAGGATTATTAGCTCATTCACAACGAACACAATCATTCATAACTACTTCAATGACATCAAGCCAACCACTCAAAAAACGTTGGTTAGCTAATCATGAAAATTCAGTAGGAGAATTCAAACAATCACAGCCAACACAAAATGGACATATGATCACAGTAAACAATCAATGTAAGTATAATAAAATACGAGAAAATATTTATAAATGTTTCATCTATCAATATAAGACATCAATTAAGTCTATTTTGGCAATGAAATTATCAAAAGTTTCAAGGATATCTTCAAAAAATTGTTCGACTACTAATGCTTTAAAACTTGTAAAGGATGTGTAAACCTTTTTCTGTAACATAATAGTTAAAAAAAAGTGAAAACTTCATTCATAGTATCCTTATTACTTTCATCGTATTGGGTGATGTTGTCAAAATCAGATTTGTTAAAAAAGTTTTTCGTTCGATAGTATTTCGAGAAAAAAAAAACACGTTTTCATCTCGATTCGATCAGTTTGTAAGAAGGTGAAATTTTTAGCGATGTAACAGTTTTCTGAGTAAACTTTTAAACCTGCTACAATATTATTGTATTTTTTTTTTTACCTACTTTCATGTTTCACTTAGTTTAAAATGTAGAGATAACGGATATTCCTCTTTTTTTCTTCTCATTTTTTTTTGTCATTCTAAATAAAATGATAAAATGTCAAGGTAAGTACAAAACGTTAAACGACATCAATAAGTTTTTTTCTTCTTTTCTCACGTTCGTGTGAGTTTCTTATTGTCATGCGGCAGTGTGTACAATAGACAAAATCATTCATATGAGAAAAATGCTCCTATTTCGTTAAAGTAAGCAAAGTGAATGAGAGAACAGATTGTAGTTAAACTTTTCGATTCGTGTGTACAACTTTGACACTAAAAATAGTGTAATTAATTATAACTCGTCAAATTTAGACAAAATGAATTCGTTTTTTTTTCTGTTTAATTTTTGCCATCTTACCAGTTTGATTAATGGATAAATGCATCTTGAACTTTAAATAAGATTGCAGTTCTATGTGATATCGTACATTATAATTTTAGTGGTAAATACTTGTTAGCTTGTGAAAGAAATGACAATTTTATGATAAAACCTATTTATTCTATTTATTTCATTTTAGTACCATCCATATCATGTGCAATGTCACAGCCATCTTATTCAGAACTTGAAACAATTTTATTTAATTTGAAAGCAAATATAGATAAATGTAATTTTAATGATTGGATCAATCAAAGCGTTTTAGTTAAAAAACCAAATTCTGATCAAATTTTTACATATGTTCCCGGTAATATTTATGGCACAAATGAGTCAATTATTACAATAAAAACAAAGACTCCATGCTCTCAAGAATTAATTCAGATTGATTTACTCAATGTCCAAGAATTATTCGATATTATACTAGACAATTTACCGGTTTATACTGATTTAGATATTGGAAAACGGGTTTTATGTAAATTATCAACTGATCATACGCAGTATTATATGGGAATAATTACAGATAAAACACAACAACAACAATTTAGAATTAAACTAGTGGATTACAATAATGAACAGATAGTATTACTATCAAGACAATCATTAAGATTGGTATTACCACCGTGGCATGAAGGTATGTTTAATGACAATTTTAATTTTATCTATAAACGTAATCACAATACATATTCTAATGAAATATGCTAATTATAAATGTAAACTTCACTTTTCCGCCTAAAGCAGAGCATCACCTAGAACGATAAAGTCTATGAAGAATGATTACTTTATATTTGTTTATTTATATGTTATTTAGAAATTGAAATAGACTGGAATTTAGCACTAGAATTAATATTAACGAGAAAATTATCACGACCAGTATCATCATCAATTGAAACAAAGTCAACAACAATTGAAGACAATTCAAGAACAAATAATGAAGATTTAACAAAAACGAACAGTAATGGTAAGCAAAAATAGACACTATCATTCTAATAAACAGAATACTTTTTTGGATAATGTTAGCAACATACCAAAACTGACATAAGTAAAGAACAAGATGTTAAAATTGACAAAAGAAAGCTTTCTCCTTCCTTTGAAGAGTTTTAAGCTATAGATAATACTCTAATGTTTCTTTCGTAGCTCTTCTACCACTTGCGTCTACTATGGTTTATCTATCATCTCCAAGTGGTGAACAACCAAAATCATCGTCTGAAAATTCAGCAGCTAGTATTATTAATGATTCAAATCGAACAGCAACTGCTTCAAGAAACACGACAGAGGAAGATCAAGATGAACTATCAAACGGAGATTCTGGAACAATTAATTTGTTAGGAAGTAATCAACAAGATGCGACAGATTTATCCACGGCTGCAGCACTCTTGAATAATAAAAATTTTAAAAAAGGCGATATTATTGAATCATCAAATCGTATTCGAAAAAAATTTAATGGTAAACAATGGCGAAGGCTATGCTCAAGAGATAACTGTCCGAGAGAATCACAACGAAGGGGGTTATGTTCAAGACATTTGTCACAAAAAGGTAAAAGAGCATGCTGTTCTTGATAGCCGCTTGTGTTACTCGCAATACGTACATCGATGCGCAAAAAGGACGTATAATATGACGTTCTCTTTTACCAGGCAGTCGAACAATAGTTGTGTTTCATGTACTTAACAATTCTTATCTTTATCGTAGGTAAAGGATTAGGTGGAACATCATCTATTCATCTTCAACAAGCTCTGCCACCACCACAATTATTAATTCCACATTATCAACATCAGTATCATCATTCTGTTTCATCATCTCCTGTTAGTACTTCACAATCAGTGCGTGGTGTTTATGATTATTTTTCTGCTATGACACCACGTCAACAACATCACGATCAAGCATCATTTAATCTTTTAAACTCCTATCCTAATCAGCAAACTCAAGTACAACAACTGCTTACCACATCAATGTCACCTAGTCTAGTCTCACCAGCAGCCGCATATAATTTACATCGTGGTTCTTATTCTGCTCCTCATTCTCGCACAACAACTCCCATGCCACCACCGACTACAGTTACATTGACACCTCTTTCATCATCGACATTATTTACTAGAGTCAATTCAAATTCATCCACATCATGTTTATCAACTAATGAGCAGCAAAAACAACAACAACCACGGTTATTATTCATGAACGATAGATCGCCGCCTGTACAACAACACAGTACAAGTTTAATACGAGATAAACAATGTTAGTAAATAAGAAAAATCTTTTTTTAACGGTTATTCATCGACACAACTCACTTTATTGTTAGGATATAAAATAAGTTTCCCTTTTCTTTCTCATGAGAAAAGCAACTATCTAAAGCATTCATGTTTTTACACTGGAATTGTCGAAAACCTACTGTTTTAAAAACAGAAACTTTTAATTTTTGTTCCATTATACTTTGTATGCAGTACCGTTGCTCGAGAATGAAATACACTACTATTCTGATTGAGCATTTTACTATCTACAATATATTGAGTATTAACTTCGTTTATTTGCATTTAAGTGCCAACCAGTTATGATGATAATGACGAAGGACGTCGAGATAAAGACCTAAGTGGAGCAGTCAATATTTCAGGTAGTATTCTATGCTAGTTTACTTTTGAAAATTAGCAAATTAGTCTAACTGTTGTTGTTTAGATAATGGCATAGGTAATATCGTTAGTTGGACAGATATTTTGCCGAAAATCTCAATCCGAGTGGATACAACAAAATCAAAAATTCAACGACAAATACCAGTAATAGGTAAGGAGGACAAACATTCAGAGCGAAACGAACAATGTATTTCTGGGGACATTTCGAGTGTTCACCTCTTGAAAATATTATTGGATTAAGTACCATCTTTATCTTTAGATCCAGATGGCGAAGATGACGATGATGTTTTTCCAGAGAGGTCTAATTCATCTCATTCTAATCCGCAACAACAACAGTCATCATCTTCATCTCAACAGCAATCGACTGAACGAGAACAATCACAAAATAATTACAATAATCAAGGTTTATCTACAGAAACAAAACTGCGACTAACTCCTTCACCGCTGCAGCAAGATATATCTCGTTCACTTCGTCCTCGAAATTTATCATCAAATACCAACAATATTCACGATAAATCACATATTCGTCGTCCAATGAATTCGTTCATGTTATTTAGTAAAGAACAACGACCATTAATACATTCAGAGCAGCCAAATCGTGATAATCGTACGGTTAGTAAAATACTTGGAGAAAAATGGTATGCACTAACGAAAAAAGACCGAGATAAATATGATCTATTAGCGAAATCGCTCAGACAAGAACATTCAAAACAAAATCCAAATTATAAATGGTCAAGTGGGACAAGAAAACAACAACCAAAAGAACAGAAAACTTCAGTGGAGCAACAAATAGAACACGAGAACGAAGAAGAAGAAAATGGTGATATGAATGCATGTGAAAACGGTGATGAAAAGGAGGCGATAACGGATGCCCATATGAGATTTAGAATTCAAGATAAAGATGAGGAGCAAACTCACATTGTAAGTTAACATTTATTTTTCAGATAGTTCCTTATAATATTCAGTCGAAGGCGAATGATTGTTTTACGTAACTTCTCTTGCTAGTCTTTGACTCAATGAACGTCATTTAGGCATCATATTCTTTAGATATCTGTCATCAGTATTAACTCAACAAGTTAGTGACGAAGTTGTCAATTTAACTTCGTTTATTTTAGTCGCCGTCAATTTGCTGTTCAACCGTTCCTTCTTCACAACGACAGCAATATCAACTAGCTTCAGTATTACCGTCATTCTCAAATATTTCACAACAAAATATAGAATCTCCAGTAAATGATGAAACAAAATCTGATCAAAATGAATTATTAACAAAAACTGCAGCATTAATTTGTCGACGTTCAGCTCGTTTACAATGTTTAAATAACACGGAACTACAGAAACTAACAACGACAGCAAATTCAGAAATATCCGGCTTTGAATCATTACAAAATCTAGCATCGGTATATTCATAGAATCTTTATTCTAACAATTATTTTATGTTTTTTCATATTCTAGATTTGTTCGGAAATAGCTGAACGTGAACGAGAACAACAAGAGCAAGAACAACAAAGATCATCACTTAGTCCCGTAAATAAAAACATTGAAAGCGATTCATCGAGCCAATTTAGTCCAATAAATAAAGTCAATGTTAGTGAAATACAATTACCACCAATTCTTCAACCTATACCGCAGACAGCGTGTCAACAAAACAATACAACAAAAACTAATCTCATAACAACAGGAACAAAAAATTTAATTAATGGTAAGAAGAATATTTGAATTAGAAGTAGTTTTTAGAGATCATTTTCTTTAATTATTATTTTTCTTAAAAGAAATTGTTACATCATATTCATCTTTTCTTTTTAATTAGATCTTCATCTTGTCGATGATCGATTTCGTAGTCCATTACAATTTAAAGGTACAGCCTTTCGTTTACATCAAACATCATCCGAAAGCAGAGTAAGTATACAATAACTTAACTAAAAATAATTAATTTTTCTTTTTTTCTAGGTCACTCATAGTCATCCATCATCACCGTCATTTAATCAGTGTGTACCGTCGTATGGTGCCCAGTTATCATCATCGTCAAATCAGCATTTTTCTTTTCCATCACCAGCCATACCACCTCCTAAATTTCAGAATAGTCATTCATATTCATTTGAACATTCTCATTCACCTCCGACTTCATCCACACCGGCAATAGGAAAACGATCAAATCCAACAACATCTTCGTTACCAACAACAAGACAAACGTCACCAAACGGTAGTATTGATGATGGAAATGGCAATGAAAAAATAAACGATGAAGACGTGCTTAATCTCCTGTTGGAACAATGTAGAAAAAATAAATTATTAGAAGAAAAATTAAAGCAATTACAGACCGGTAATAATGGAACGTCAACTGCAACTACATCACAATCACCGGGGATCGAATCTAACAGTGTTACTTCGACAACAACGAAAGGTAAAAATTTAACTAGCAGTACTATATTTTTATATTACCTTATTCAGAGACACTAATATTAAGTGGTCGTAATATAAGATACAATCAATCTCAATCGCAATGTAATTGGATGTTTTCTGTTTAGAATGTGTTTCTTTATCTGTCACAGCTTCCGGAGCGAAACAATCGAACAGTAAAATATTTATTTCACCTTTTAAACCAACAGTGCCATTGAAAAAACAATCATTAGCAGATTATCGTCGTACTGACGATTCACAACAACACATACAACAAACTCAAAACTATAATAATCGTTCAATACACGTAGCGAAAAAATTTAAAGAAGAACAACAATGTCAACAACCAGTTTTTAACTTTTGCCCGAATGCACTTCATAACCGTCGTAAGTAGTTGATAAAAGAATTTTTTCTGATTCTTTCTTACTAATACAAGATTAAGTTTAACAGCGGCTTACCAAGTTTATTTGAAATCTACATTTCAGAAACATATGAATTTATTGAGATTCAAAATTTTACATATATTAAACTTATTACCGCTCAATAAATATAACTTTTGCATTTTGTAAATTTTGGTTTTATTGTGGGATTGTAGATATTTTTATTTCTGATTTGACTTTTATTGACATAGATCTTGCTTTTTTTTGTAGCGTGTCAGTCACTATATCCATCAGTAGCATCTACAACAGGAAGTAATCATTCGTCCACATCATCTGGTCGTTCAACTGGCTATTCATCTGGATCTAGTTCAAGTAGCAGCTCTTGTTCATTGGAAGCAACCAGCAGCTACAGTTCACGGTCAAATAGTTCTTTAAGTGAACGTGAACGAAAAACTCCTCCACCTGAATCAATAAAACATCCACATCATAAACAATTACAAATAATTCACGAAGAACAGCTGCAACAACCAATTCTTGCCGCTACAGTATTACAGGATGGTAATGATGATGAAGTTAGCAATTATCTTCATAATCTTTGCTCGAATAGTGGCGATGATAGATGTAAAGGTGGTATGTCAATATCAGAAATGCTTAAAAAACAATATAATAGTTGGTTATCTACAATCACAGATCCAAGTGTTCATAAGTTACTTGAGGAACAGATTAAATCAGGTGCTAAAGATTTCTGTCAACAAATTCTAATGAGAAAACAATGTTCAACATCACAATCGCCTATTCCGACAACATCAAATGATAACCTCTCTCAAATGTATGAACAGCGATTCTATCAAATGTACGTAGACAAAAGTTCAGAATATCAGACTAATTTTTAATCAATCAATTAGAATTTTCATTCTTATACCACACTAATCTACTCTTATGAGAAAATTTTTTATATGCGACTTGTCTTTTAAAACAACATCCTAATTGCATGTTTTTATTTTTTGTTTAGGTCTGAAAAAAATAGTCATGAGTGTAATAGTTCATGGATGTTATCACCGTCTCTATCATCCACTATCCAATCAACTGATGAGATCCATGGAAATCTTCTTCAACCATCATCTCAACAGTTGCTTACGAACTCAAAATCAACACCTATTGAAACACGTTCATCATCGTTGAGACGAATGAAAAGTAATAAGGATCAACAACAAATTATTAAAACACATCCAGAAACAGCAATAGAAGATACAAAAACGAACAGTCATAGCATTAAACGTCGAAAAATTGAGGTAAACTGCACATATAAAGAAAGAAAGGAAACATCGATTTTTCTATTTTTATTTCTCTCTAGATAACGACATCCGTTCAACGTCCAACAACACGTTCAAGAAGTATTAGGTAAGCTATACAGTAGATTATAGGATACACATTATGACATTTGATTATGTGTTCGGATGATTTGATACTGAAATGTTGAGTTCTCCTCACTGAAATACTTGTTACATTGAAGCACAAAATAGGACATATCTGAAGTATCTTACATTAAAACTAGAAAACATTTTTAGTTTTAACTGAAAAACTAATATTGTACATATAATTTTAGCGAACGTATGTCAACCGAAGTTATGGTTGGTAACAATAATTTAACGAAACTAAAAACATCAAATGTGTTAACTCATAATGAACCACTATCATCGGATCACGCTCATTTTACAACAGACACAATTAATTTAAGACAACGTAAACGTAAAGCATCGATAATGGATACACCTGTTCCTTTGGCAACTGGAACGGGCATTGTTCAAGAACAACAACCACCATCACCTACTTATTCTCAAACAATAATTACTCGTAGTACATCTGATTATACAAAACAATTAGATGGTAAGTGATTAGTCGAAAATTTATGAAGAAAACTAATACGTATATGTATGTTCTAGAAATGAAAAATCAATTGATAAATGCGAGTTCTTTACGTTCAGTTCCATCTACAGTCGCATCATCATTCGTATCATCGTCTACAGTTAATTCTAGAAATCAATTATTAGCTCGTCTTAAGGTTATTGAGCTCTTAAAAAGTCATATATATCCAACAGGTAAGAATCTGGACGCATCTGAGTACCTTTTAAATGTTCTATGATTTTTCTGAAGTAGATAATGACTTTACCTTTCCTTCTATTTGTTGAGTGGATTCCTAGCACTTGCCACTGCTAAAAATTGTTAATACTATACCGCACATTGATATAGCTAGTATATGACAACGAAGCTCTAGACCGACGAGCACAAACCTTCAATACCACTAGCCGTGAAGATCTCTAGTGAGGATGTTTATGAACTTGACAAAAATATGAAAAACGAAGATTGAAAACGTTTTTAGTTTAAGAACTGCACCGTTTCATCTAACCTATTTATAATACTTGTTTGTCTGTTCTTCTATTCTTAGATGCAGAAATCACGGCATTTCAACTTCAAAACAGCGAATTATTTCCCAAAAAACGTGATTTAAATTTACGTATTCGAGAAATTCGGCAAAAAGTAATGACAGCCGCAAATGCAACTAAAGATAAAGAAGGACAATAATTACACACACCTATATACAAAAAATTAATTTATTATTAGTTTCTTATCTATTCAATTTATATTTACATTTTTGCTACACCTCTTCCCTTTTCGTCCTCTTTGATCTGCTTTTTGAAACATATAGACGAGTTATCAATCAATATACATGATACACGTTAACAAGATAAATGCTCATTCATCATTATCAAACGAAATGCGAAATAATAAACAAATTCGTTAGACTATTGTTGATCTCTCTCTCTCTTTTGGTGTTGTGCCATATTTGTTTTTGTTTGTTCTGAGTCATTTATTATCATTATCGTTGTTGTAATCATGTAGTCTAGA
The DNA here is from genome assembly GCA_905250885.1 of Didymodactylos carnosus. Lineage (NCBI taxonomy): Eukaryota > Metazoa > Rotifera > Eurotatoria > Philodinida > Philodinidae > Didymodactylos > Didymodactylos carnosus. Next base: position 20,304 of record CAJNOQ010001161.1, on the reverse strand, counting down.
AATCTTTTCTGTATCTCTTCCCATACGAACAAACCATTATCTTGAGCACGAGGGAGACTCACCCACCGTCGAATGACCGCCGATATCTAGAACACACAAATATCTTTCATAATGATCTTTCTCTTATCTTTTTTGTCCGCATCATAATTCATACTTCAATTTCTCTCTCTCTCTCTCTCTCTCTCTCTCGTTGTGTTTCTAGTCCGTGTGTGCGTATGTGTTGTTTTAGACAAATTTGTATTTTTTTTGTTTTTGTTTTTTTCTGGAAGATAAAATATAAGTTTGTTGGTTGTTATTCTTGTACGACACAACTACTAGTTAAAAACATATGTCGGTTGCTTGTTTTTTTTAAAGAATGCTCGTTGTTTTTTCGCTTTTATATATTGACATGATAAGAAAATAGAAAAAAGATAAATGAAGTATGGAAAGAGCTATTAAAGAAATTAAGTTGTTAATTAAAACAATGAAACGAGAAGTAAAGGCAGAGATATGCTTCATAGCTGTTAGTTTTTCCTCTGATTTTTCATAATGTGATTAGGAGTAAAAAGAGTTTTTGTTAAAGCTTAAGTAAGGTTCGTGAGCTTTAACTTATGATTTCTGATATTTTTTTGACAGTTCAAAAACGGTATTTACCAGTATATTACCGTTTAAGACTGATTATCTCGATGAGATAGAAAGACTAAAAGATTAGGAAGATAAAGGATGAGGCAGCAGCAATTTTTATTTGCTTTTCACAGTATTCTAGATAGATGTTGCATTGCCTAAGACACCCGTGGAGGAAAACTCTTTTTTGCGGTATCTCCTTTTATGTTCATTAGGCATCAGTGTTAGGTAACAAAAGAATAGCTCGATCTGTTGTTGTTTTTTCGCTACTATTTTACACTAGTTTGTGTGTTTCTCATAAGCGTCTCATGACTGTTAGTGTAAACGAGCTGCTTGTGTCTTTGTTTCGATTTTGTGGGTGTTGTCTTTGTATCTATCTCTCTGTCTCTGTCTCTGTCTCTTTCAAAAAAAACATGGTGTAATTTTTTATGTTCATTTTTGGTTTTTTTCTCAAAGACGGTGAAATTTTCGTCTCTAAAATTTTTTTTGTTTCCATTTTTACTATCAAAAGTCTCACCTTTGCTTTCTGACAATAAACATCTACTATAACTATTATTATTCAGTTTTTTTTGTGCAACAATGGCTTCTTATTCTCTTGTAAGTGTTATGCATGTGTATTGGTAGCCATCTTGTTTTGTTTTTTTTAATGAAAAAATACTCTTTCTCATTCTTTACCTATATTTGAAATACAAAACAGTAGAACTTTGCTGTCTATTCATCCTTCCTTCAGTCTGTGTTTATTTAGTGCGCGCGCACGGTTGTCAGATTAAGATAAGATTGTTGTAATTCTTGTTTGTTTATTGTTGTTGCTGGTGGTGGTCATTTCTTTTTTTTTGCGCTATGCGATGAGATAATTGTTTTGTTCGTTGCTTTTTTTTCTATTCATTTTTCCGCCTATCCTATGCTCTACTTTTATGTGAAAAAGCATTAAGAAATATTGGAAACAATAAATAAATAAATAAATAAAGAATGCAGCAATTTGCACGAGAATCAAAAGAGTTATTACTGTTTTATTAGTATTAAAACTAAATTACTTATTTGAATTAACCGGATGGATTATTTTCGGTGTAATAATATATATTGCTTTTTTCTGCATTCCTAGAAAACATTTTCCTCTACTATTTGTGCATTATTTGTTATCAAGAATGCTTCGTATAAATCACAAACGAATACAAAAGAGACTTACCGATGTACATAATCTTCTATTTGCTAATAAACAAGCCATTTGGTAACTTTCAATCACTAGAGATAAAAGAATTATGTCATCTCAAAGGAATGAATGAGTCTGACAGTAGTTCGCAAGCAAGCTTGTCTTGTTTAGTATTTCACGTTCTTTCGAATGATACAACTGGCAAAATTTCACCTCTCATTGCTCAGATGTTAGGGAACTTCAAAATATCGATACCGACAAGAAAAAATCAATCAGGGGAGGAAAACACCGATTGATGAAGCGCTTTTTTTTAACCAAAATGAAGCTGATTTTCTCACTTATTTAATGGTAAAAGTATGACACACTCCTGTCTGACGAAAAAAAAGGAAAAATGCCATATATTTGGTCTTATGGACAATTGAATCTCCTCAAAAAACTTGTTTTTTGCTATATGACCCATAAGAACACGGCTTCTTGGAATTTTAACTTAATTTGTTCCACATAATATTATAGAGGCAAAGTCATATAACGATGAAAAAAGTAAGTCGAAAGCTCACTTCTTTAAGAAGTTATAAAACTAACGCTAAGATTGTAAGAATTATCTGCGTAATTCTGAGCCTGAGTGTATGTCGCATCTTCACATATTTCCGTTGCTACATTTCTATCGATTTTTTTATATATTTCCTAATGTAATCGATACATTTTCCGTAATAAACGAGTCTCGTATCTGGTTCAGTTGAAAACAGAAGCGGATACATTTAAACAGCTCATTTTCTTTGATCACAACAGAAATAACTAAAAGAAAAATAGATCCATGAAAATAATTAAAGTGCCAATCTCTTTCTAGTAAACAATTTTGTTTATTTTTATTTTAGATCTACTTCTCCCTTTCTAGTCATGATGAAATTTATTCGCTCAATTCAACATCGTATTGATTCCATAAACTATCCGTTTGTGTTTATGTGTTTGACTACCGCACGAATTCTAAGTGCACTATACAATCCAATTGATGATTGTGACGAAGTTTATAATTTTTATGAACCAGTATGTATTTGAACGGCACACATATCCCTGTTTATTATCTTTTTCTTTTTTTCCACACATTTAGCTTCATAAAGTATTATATGATGATCAACCATCGTTTCAAACGTGGGAATATTCTCCTCATTATGCAATGCGTTCATATGCCTATTTATTATTGCATGCATTACCATTATATCTCATTCCAATTACATATAAAGTATGTACAAAAGTCAGATGATGAAAGAGTCAAATAATCTGTACAAGAACACAGAAACATATGATGATTCTAATTTCTATTAGATTTTAGCATTTTATCTATTACGTATATTGTTCGGAATTATTTGTGCAACGTGTGAATCATTGTTTTATCGGTAACCTTTTTACCCATTAACTTTCTACTCTCAATAATATATCGAGTTTTCATTTTCTAGAGCAATTCAAACCCAATTAAATCATCAATTGGGTCAATACTATTTTTTACTAACTTTATTTAGTTGTGCACTTTTTCGTAGTAGTACAATGTTTTTAAATAATACATTTGCAATGTATATGATCATATTGGCCTACACATGTTGGTTTATGAATTATCTATCTGTAAATATACATAAACTTATCTCTGCTTATAATCAAATCCTTTATAGAAATACTTTTTATTTTAGATTGCAGTATTTTTTATTGCTTTTGGTGCCTTGTGTGGATGGGTTTATGTTGCCCTATTAGGGTAAAAAATCATTTTTCTGACATTCATCAATGAATCATTGTAGTTCAATAATACAACAGGAGTAGTATCTCTGCAATTAAACAGCATTTTTAGACTTATATATCAGCATAAATTGAGTATCAAACTATAGCATATGTTAGTAGCATGAAATATAGTTAACGTTCGATTTTTTTCCTGTAATCCGAGACAAGTGCCGTTTTTCTTGCTCAGTTATAGTACCAATGGTCAATATCATTTATAAATAGGCGTGTTTGATTTTTCTTTTTATTCATTCTTTATAGTTTACCAATAGCATTCGATATTTTATTTCGACGAAAGAAATTTTATGATTTTGTTAAATGGAGTATAGTATCAGCATTAATTACCATTGTAAGGAGAAGATCTGGAGAATCTCTTATAAGATATATAATTATTTTATTCTATGTAGATTCCATTCACGATAATTGATTCCTATTATTATGGTAAATTAGTGATTACGCCATTTAATCATATTAAATACAATATATTTTCCAAACACGGACCAACACTATATGGTATGTTAAAAACATTAGACGAAATGGCATAGTCTTAATTAACTTCACTTTATTTATTCAGGAACAGAACCGTGGACATACTATTTAACAAATGGTATATTAAACTTCAATATTGTTTATCCGCTTGCTTTTATTGGACTTTTGATTACAGTACGTTCAACTGGTGAAAAGTCTTGTTCATAGAAGAGCAAATCTTATGAATGAAACTATTGACATTATAGACTTAAGCAGCGTTTCTATTTTGTAGAGTGATGTACATAATTAAAAATTTGAATGAGTCACCATATTACCTACATTGCACTCTCTAAATTTTAGTTTGATAAATCTGAAGTTAATTTACTCTGTTGTTGATTTCGCCTCTATGTACTAGTGAGAGAGGCTTACTTCTATTTTTATTACGTCAGATTGTTTCTATTCTCAATTGTTATTCTTTTGTTTAGCCAATTATTGATATATGGATTGACAGACGATATGTACAATCGGGTAAATTTGAGATAAATTGCTTAAATAACAAAATGACAGTGTTCATTTATTAAGGAAAAGCAGCTATACCTTACACATTGATTATGTCCTCGGTAACCATTTGGATGGGACTGTTATGGTTACAACCACATAAGGTGGATGCTCAAATTATCTGTAAAAAAAATTTAATACATTTTTATTTTTTAAGGAAGATCGTTTTGTTTCTCCAGTATATCCATTTATTTTACTTGACTGTGCAATTATAATTCAAAACATATTAGTAGGCATATATTCATGAATAATTAAAATGTATCATCATCATTCATTCTTTTAGAATGTTATGCCAAGATTAACAAAAAAATTTCGATCAGTTTTAAAGAAACAAAAGTTCATTTTATTAAATGATGTTCAAATCCAAAAAACATGTTTATTATTAGTTATATTCATTGTACACGCATTGTTATCATTATCACGTACAATTGCAATTATTAGAGGTAATGTATTTTGAAGAACAGTTACTTGAGAACGAATTAAAAATGTTCTTTTATTTTTCAGGATATTCAGGATCAATGAGATTATTAAGAGATGTCAATACAACTGTTGAATTTCATCAGAATCTAGAATCACCTTTAAATGTTTGTATTGGAAAAGATTGGTATCGATTTCCTAGTCATTTTTTCTTACCTGAAAGGTTAACTAAAACATACAGAGATTACATACAGAAAGTCTAATCATAGTTTTCATCGTTATTTTTAGATATCAATTGCAATTTATCCGATCAGAGTTTCGTGGACAATTGCCTAAACATTACAGTCGTTTATCAAATGCGACAAAAATTATTCATAATGATTTAAATGATGAAAATAAAGAAGAAATATCACATTATGTACGTTTGTAGATCTACTGGGGATTATTTAACATTAGTTTCTGTTTAAAAAAAAAACATTTTTAGGATAATTTAATGGTTAATGTGGGTAAATATAATTTCATATTTTATTTGTATTTTTATTTGTGATATATTCAATGAACGATCATTTTTAAATACTGACAGATGTACCAATACAAACTACTGTTTGACTCCATGTGTACAGAAAAAAACAAAGAAAGAAAATATTGAGTTATGCATAATGATATTATACTGAATCATTTTGAATATTTTGAAAGTGAGAGACATTAAAAAGTTTTATTAGAAAAACAACGTACATTAGATTGATGGTAAAATGAATTGATTTCATTCCGAAAATATACAGTATTCCACAAAACCGGTTATCTTCGAATATAACACAAATAAAAACACAAATAAGACATAAAATTATATTTACTTGCATTAACCATTGAATGTATATATAGTCTTAGAATGTCAATATAGTCTGGAAGAATTAGAATATTAAACTAGTATGTTTTATCTTTATTCCTCTTGTTAATTAACTATTTCGGATATATACGGTAGACTATTAGATGGGAACGAATTATCTATCTTAGCCACATTGTAATGATTCTACTTTTAGGTTGATATTACCAATTGTCAATATATTATTGATCACGATAGTCCAGAAGAAACGAAACTGGAACCAAATTATGCCTACTATCCTAACATGAAACAAATTAGTGCAACTAAAATGATTTTATCATCAAAGTAAGAAGATAAATAATAATTTTTTGATTTGTCAAAGTGAATATTTGTGTTTTTTGTTTAGATCACATGCCATATTTCGAGCATTTTATGTTCCATTTTTAACTGAAATGTATACCAAGCAAACGTATTTACATTTGTTAAGAAACAATCAGCAAGACGCGAATGAATGAACATTTTATTATTATTGTTTGTTGCGTTTTTGTTATTGCTTTTGTTTTTGAAAAAAAATTTCTGTCGTTTTGTTCGTGTCATGAAAACATAGTTTTGAGAAAATTTCTTTCTATTTGTTTATAATACTGCCGAAATGTAGACAATAAAAGTAAAAAAAATATATAAAAAACACAACAATGAAATGAGATATTTGGGCTCAAACCAGAACGTACGTACACATGAAATTACTAACGATATGCTGATATCGAAGGGTTAAAAAACAATTAATAGATAGAAAAAAACGTGCGCAGAAGTGTATGGTAACGGGACTCTCGTACAAAAACAGTATGCCATTTGACAAGATTCAACTGTAGAACATGTCGAGTAATAATGATATAATGTTTAGCTTTTTATTGCTTTTTTATATGGTTGTGATTGGTGTATCGACGTTAGGGTGCAACAACTTTGTAACGGACTTTCAACACTGAATCGGATAATAAGTAGGGCGGGGAGCGCGGATGAGTACATGGATGTTTGTGAGCGAATGTCTACACTATTTCAATCGATTTAAGACTTGCCGCAGAAAGTATGTTTTAGCAAAAACATTTGATTTGTAACGAACGCATTAGTGCTGTGTTCCAACCGACTATTGGCATTGCTCCCAAACATCACTGCGCCCTAATGTCACGTAATACATGGTACGCCCTGGCGTCTGCTAACCCATAAACTGGTTTTCCAAAAATCTTTCAAAACTTATCTTTGAAGATCTTCAAGTTTATTTGTTCTAAATCAGCGTCTACTTGCACTTGAACTAATCACACCGTATACTGCAGGGTGGTATACAAGAGCAACGGTGTGATTAACCTATATAAGTACTCATCTCTCAGTCTTCTCTAGCGATTGATTGTCCACGACGAAAGCCTCCATTTTTCTTGTATCAGGCGAATGTTAGTTGAAAAAACGATGGACACTGCATTATATTCAGAATTTTATGGTAATTTCATGTTTGTTTCTAATTATTATCTGAAGACTCTCTATTTGTTTTATCATTTATTCAGAATACACCCATAAATTATGAACTAGACAGTACAGCTCAGCAGTATCTTATCAAAGTGTTTGTATTAAATCCTAAATAACTTATTTTCTCTGCCCCTCTGTTACAGACTGAATATGTAAGACTTAAAAATGAGGCACAAAACTCTACAATCACGGCTTTCTTTTTACCTTGATCATACAGTTTTTCCTTAGCTTTAGCGTCATACTCATCTCGTCCTTTATTATACATTTCAGTTTATATAGCCATTACACTTAAATCATTTATTGATCACTATGGCATCTGAAGCAGTTTCTTGATGTTACATCTTTATAATATTTCTTCCACTTTTCTTTGTTTCTGATTTTTCTCAGAATGAAAGACGAATTTTCTATACTATTCCTAATATAGATGCACCACATTTGTTTACTGCATAAGCCGTTTAATAGTCTTACTCCGCGAAGTCAAGCAGTTATTGGCTCATTACAATGAGCCACGACACTCGATAAAAAGATTCGCTTATTTGTTTTTTCCAAGCTGTTCAGAGTACTAGTAACATCTTTTTACACTTCTTGCAACTGTCTTGCGTGTTCATAATGGAGGCAGAATGAGCGTTTTACCGTATCTGAAACGTGATTATTACAGTAAAAACAGAAATCTAACTGGAAGTAGTGTTTTTAATGAAATTTTACCTTTTGGTTTTCGCGTACGCTTTACTTTTCCAGCCAAAATACGCACGTGTTTTTGTAAAACATGCAGAGCGGGGTTGTTTCGAAAATAACGCGTACTAGTGAAGCCTGAGAACTTAGAATTCTTGTTCCTCCAATAAAAAGCAGATCATCTGCAGACTAATCAAGAATAAAAATCTTGTTTTTCCGTCTTCCACGTACGTATTTGGATATATGTTTCTTGTGAAAGGTAAGATTTTATCAACTTCCGTGTTTCTGAACAGTGCGTCATCACCGCGTTGTGAATTATTCCACATGACTAGATCGCTATGCGTATCACATTGCTTAAAAAATATAGAGTTCGCAGCAATAATAATGACTGTTCTTCCCCCTCTCCCAGTGTAGCGAGTGAACGAGAGGAATCAACGACACCATAAACTAGATCGATATGTTCCAGTTATATTCCTCTTACTGAATTGGGGTTAGTTTTTCAAAATTTGTCCGATTTTATATAAGTTTTGTATTGTTTTAAAACCGGAGCCATTTTTTTGAACAGGTCTATCTGTATTGATGATTGTGAACGTAAAAACAATGCGTAAACACTCTTGATCATTTCTCTGTTTTCAATCTTTTTGTAATGATTGCATTATGAATGAATAATAATCCCCAGTAATTTGAATGTTAATTGTCGGTGAAAGAGCGTCATGCTACGTTTAGTCTGATTTTCAAAAAATACCTATTTTCAAACTACTGGGGCCTGTTTCTTAAAAAAACATAAGTAGAAAATCTGACTTAAGTCCAAAAAAGTCTTTGTCTTTTTTGACTTAAGTAAGATTTTCTACTTAAGTTTTTTTAAGAAACAGGCCCCTATTACAGAAATAGAATGGGTATGTTTTTTTATTCTCTTGATGTTTGAATTTCATTTTAGATGGATTTTGTAACACCTTATATACCGAAATGGTTGCCAAAGTTATCTTACGAAAAAAAAGACACTTTTTTAAAATTGTTTATCTTAGCTTTTGCTGGAGTACTTGGTATGTTTCATTTGTATATTGTTTTTCTCTTTTATATTAACATTTTTGTTTATTTTTGCAGCATTTGCCACGCGTTTGTTTTCTGTGTTGCGCTATGAATCCGTTATTCATGAATTTGATCCGTATTTTAATTATCGTACAACGAAATTTTTAGCCGATGAAGGATTTTATTCATTTCATAATTGGTTCGATGATAGAGCATGGTATCCTCTAGGAAGAATTATTGGTGGAACAATTTATCCAGGTCATATTTAATGTTGCTGCGTGATTTCTAATTTTGTATAAGTTGTGATTTTTTCAGGCCTTATGGTTACATCGGCTGCCTTGTATCATTTTTTGCGATGGTTTCATATAACAATTGATATTCGAAATGTTTGTGTGTTTTTGGCACCATTATTTTCGAGTTTCACAGTTATTGTTACCTATCTTCTTACCAAAGAATTAAAAGTATGTATTTTACACATATATGTTAACATAGTCTTATCATTTTAAAAGACCCACTTAATCGGCAGTACTCGAGCTATAATTATGAGTATACTCGTAATTGTTTACGTTCGCTAGAACCACCTGAAAAGATTTTTCATTTTAAAAATCATTAGTATCACTAGTGACTATCTCGGTTTCAAGTATAGTTTTGCGTTAATGATGTATACTGTACGATATAATCTATTTAGAATACCGGTTCTGGTTTGGTAGCTGCTTGTTTGATATCAATTGTACCTGGTTATATATCTCGTTCGGTTGCTGGTTCTTATGATAACGAAGGTATTGCCATATTTTGTATGCTATTAACCTATTATTTATGGATTAAATCAGTTAAAACCGGAAGTATTATGTGGTCAGCTTCAGCTGCAGTAGCATACTTTTATATGGTACGTATCTTTCACTCTGAGTTACTTTAAATTCGAAAACTTTGCTATATTTTTAGGTTTCCTCTTGGGGTGGCTATGTATTTTTAATTAATTTGATTCCATTACACGTTCTTGTCTTAATGATTACCGGTCATTTTTCTCATCGTGTTTACGTTTCTTATTCAACGGTTTATATTCTCGGAACAATCTTATCAATGCAAATACCATTTGTTGGATTTCAACCTGTACAATCATCGGAACATATGCTTGTACGTATAGAACAGAATCGAGTACAAAAATAATTATATTATTTATTCTAGGCATTTGGTACATTTGGTTTATGTCAATTGTACTCATTTGTTGAATATGTAAGATCAAAATTGTCAGCAAAACAATTCGAAACATTATTTACATTTGCCTTAATGACCGTTGGTGCTGCAGTAGGAGTTGTGGGATTGATACTATCAGCTAGTGGAAGTAAGTGATGTTGCATTAGTGTCATTATTATACTTATCTGAAATAACGCTATATTTTTTGTCTATTTTAGAAATTGCTCCATGGACTGGTCGTTTTTATGCTTTGTTAGATCCATCCTATGCTAAAAATCATATTCCTATAATTGCTAGTGTTAGTGAACATCAGCCGACAGCATGGAGCTCATTTTACTTTGATTTTCAATTATTGGTATTTATGTTCCCAGGTATTCATCTATGTTAATTCTCTCTTTCTTGTAATCTTATACTTTTTCTGCATTTCTAGTCGGAATTTATTATTGTTTTAAAGAAATAACGGATGCAAATATTTTTATAATTATGTATGGAATGACGAGCATCTACTTTGCTGTGAGTAACCTGTTTTGAAACTGAAAATGAAGTGAACTAAACTGAGTTATATATTTTATGATTTTTAGGGTGTTATGGTCCGTTTGATGTTAGTATTGGCACCTGTTATGTGTATATTATCTGGTATCGGTATTTCAAGTGTATTAGCAACTTACATGCGAAATTTAGATGTGACACCATCTAAACGAAGTGGCGCTGCAACTGGTGATAAAACTGTTAGTTCGAGAGCTAAACGTTCAGATGATTCCTCAACGTATCCAAAGAAAAATGAAATTGCATTTGGTGTTATATGTTTAATGACATTTTTTCTTATGACATACACATTTCATTGTACATGGGTTACATCAGAAGCATATTCGAGTCCATCGATTGTGTTGTCAGCTAGAGGTGCCGATGGATCGAAATATATCTTTGACGATTTCAGGGAGGCATATTGGTGGCTTCGATATAATACAGCTGAAGTAAGGAAAATGTTAAACTGAAAACATAGAATAAACAGTTTTTATTGTCTCTAGGATGCTAAAGTGATGTCATGGTGGGATTATGGATATCAAATAACAGCAATGGCAAATAGAACAATATTAGTGGATAATAACACTTGGAACAATACACATATATCGAGAGTCGGACAGGTATACAAGTCATTAGCAAATATTCTTTCTATTTCGTCTAAGAACGTGATATTTCTATCATTAGTTTTAAGCGTTTGTTGCATTTATTGCGTATGTATTTATTAGTGTTCTTTTCGGCATGTTTTAGGCAATGTCATCTACCGAGGATAAAGCTTATGAAATAATGCAAGAATTAGATGTTGATTATGTGTTGGTGATATTTGGTGGTCTTATTGGTTATTCATCGGATGATATTAATAAATTTTTATGGATGGTTCGAATTGGTGGATCAACTGAGAAAGGAGCACATATTAAAGAAACAGATTACTTTACACCGCAAGGAGAATTTAGAATTGATAAGGAAGGTTCACCAACACTTTTGAATTGTCTTATGTATAAATTATCTTATTATCGATTTGGTGAAACATACACAGAACAAGGTGAGATGAACAACTGTTTATTGTCATTCTTCTGAAATAATTTGAAAATACTGTTGAAAAATTTGCTGTGGCAGATGGAAGAGTTACAATGACTGACGATATAATCTAATAGTTAATCGTTGAGTGGTTAGCACAAATGCAAACTGTTTTTCTTTTTATTTAGACAAACCACCTGGATACGATCGTACACGTTCTGCTGAAATTGGTAATAAAAATTTTGAATTAGAAAAATTAGAAGAATCTTATACCACTGAACATTGGCTCGTACGAATATATAAAGTGAAAAAATTAGATAATCGAGGACAGTAATCGAACAAAAAAAAAATCATTTACGGTGACCATATATCGTGCGCAGCATATTTAGTTATTAGCTTGTGTATTCGATCTCTATTTTTCTCTTATGTTTTGTTTGTTATACTACTGTTGTTGTTAAAAATTGTTGATTTTTTTCTCATTTTCTTTCTTTCTTTTATATTTTAATAGAATGAGGGAGGGTTTTCAGCAGTTAGTTGGAAGAAGTGGTCGTATAATGGGGACAGTGTAGACTTCTTTTTAGCTAAAACTTTTAGGTTAACGATATTCTATTCATTTTTTTGTTTGTTTTGTGTATGTGAGAGCATGTATTTTTGATTCGACAACATTGATTTATTTAAAAAAAAAATAACTAAAATAACCAGACTCTTTGGGACCACAGTTCTGACACTGGATTTTGTACACCAAAAGTAATACTATTAACTCGGATTTAATTACGAGCTGTTGAATAATTCACTAGAGTCCTCAGAAACTGAAAAAAACATGTTAAATTTAAATGGGAGAATTGTATCAGTGTAATTTTGTGTCAATGATATCAAATTCTATACATTTTTTTTCAAAGGTATAACAATAACTATATTATTCCACACTAATAATAGCTCTTCAATTATCTGCAGTATCAGTCAAGAGTACATCCATCTCATTAACTTAACGACGATGACAGCTAATAATTTAAAATAAACATTCATCAATTGTTGGATGGATTACTTCTCAAAAGAGACACTTGTTTTTGCAAACTCACACTCAGTTTTTAATGCCCCCCCCACTGATGTTGTTTGTTCTTACAAAGCTAATTAAGACGAATTTGTATCTCTTTTGAGAAGCTTCGGTTGGATGGTATCCTCCATGTTAAAGAAGAAAGACATACAATACAGTTCTGTTTTTATCTTTAAAACATAGATGGAATCGAACTAGATGATCTGTATATACAAAATAAAAAAAACTAGATGACTAACATCACTTTAATGAATAAAGTTAATCCCATGGGTCTCGAACTAGTCTTCTTTAGAAAGCCCAGTTCGAAAAACATACTAAAGGATGGAACGAATAATATTATTTAATTTAGATGGATAAGTTCTACTGATTAGTAATTCTTTAACTTATAATCTATATGAATTATTGTCTTTCACCAAGATCTTGAACCCATCCTAGTTAACTGAATGATTAGTCTCAAGAATACGTGTAGATAAAGCATAGTAATGAAAAGGAGGAATGAAAGTCTTTGTCATCCGAAACAATTAAGTGTGTTAGTAGCACTATTAGAAAACAGAAACCATAGTCCATTTATCTGATAAACGAAAGGAACGTCCTAAAGTTAGTTAATTTGTATATAATTGAAATCTAATTGTCTTTTTATTATTTATATTTCTGGCAGATCCAGTTAGTATGTTCGAAACTATACTTTCATAACTCAAATAAAAAGACGCGTCAGCATCTTTGGAGCAATTTCTTAGAGCGTACCATGCTCAATAAATTGTCTGCAAAATTGTTTAACAGTTTTATCCACGTATAAATTATCACAATTATTGCAGCTGATTTCATAAACTAAATGCAATTGTGGTAATCTGGATATTTTATCTTCTATTTGAAAGAAAGAATTAATCATTTTTTTCTGATCTCAATTATTTTCAAAATTAATTGTAGTTGAATAGTTTTGACAAAGTTTTTTGGTAGTGTTTACTGAAAACATTTGACAAATTTTATACATAAGGGATATTAACAATAAGTCGTTTTTACTATTGGAAATGTTAGCGAAATCAAATATGACCCATATTTGATCCTACCTTTTTTTAGCCTTTAAACAAGGTGAAAAAGAAAAGTCATTACGTGCATAGCAGGAAGAAATCTGCAATACTGCGAAAAGCAATTAAATTTTTTAATTATATTTCTGTCATTAGCAGATAATTTTCATTGATGTTCTCTGCAAGTTTTCATTAATATAGCTGTCCAATACGTACCATTCGATTTATGTAACGCATGGAAAAGTGACACTTCATTTATGTTCATAGCATGATGTTGATCCTCTCCTCTCTAAATGGTTTCCATTAAATCATAACTAGGTTTTAAAATGATAATTCTTTGATCTTTCTTGTAAAACTATAGAATACCATTCGTTCTTTTGTGTATAATTTTTTTTTCTATCTCGGAAGTTCTTTGAAATATCTAGTTTCCGACAGATGATGGTCTGAGAAACAGCAAAAATGATGAATATCTATTGTTTAAATGAAACTATAACTCTCGTTATAACATACACATTTGAAATCGATCATAGGAAGTAATCAATTATTATTTTACAAAATTATTGCTATTAACTCACTAATATTTATACTAAAATTCAGATACTATAATTATTTATAGTCGAACATACATGTCTTTGGCATCAATACCTTTTGGATAAAAAATTGAGATAATTATATTTCAGTATACATATGTCACTTTGTAACCGGAGGCTTTATTTAAGAAATAGCAAAAAGTAAAAGTAAAGAAAGAATTTTTTGTATATATAAATAGCGCGACATTCATGCGCATGTTACCCGTATGCAATGAACCATCTAATTAAGAAATATTATGATGTTTTTAATAGAAAAAATATCATTATTTGCCAGAATAAAGATCAGTGTTTTGCTTTCTTTTTTTTTTTTATACATCATTGTTTCAGGTTGACTATACATTAGAAAGATTGTGATTTCAACTATCCATAAATCCTAGTAAGAAACTTATACATTTCTTGATAGAATCCTAATCAAATCTGAGATACTAGAAAATCATAAGATTTGCTCAAATTCTGTTAGGATCGTGAATCGGATTCTAACAAGAAAATGGAATGAGTGAATCCTACGCATATTCTATCTATTTCCTACTAAGATAAGATTCTAGTAGGAAATAGATAGGATATGCGTAGGATTTTGTCTAATAAATCTAATTCATTTTTTTTTAAATATTTTTATGTCATTATATTAAAGTTACCTCCTGTTAACATAATAGTATTAATAATTGCGTGATTTTTAAAATAAATATGTGATACTCTTTTGATCTATGTGATACTCTTTTAGAAAATTGGTAAACACCGGTGAGAAAATAGAGTGCAATAATGTTTTACATAATTTCTGTTACTATTGAAGAAATAGTTTATATAAATTAACATTTTTCAACACTTAGAAATATAAAAATAAGTTCAACATAATACAATGCTTTCTTAATTACAATTTTTGAAGATATGATACACACTTCTTTTAGTTACAACATCAAATAGTTGCATAAATGTGTGTTCAGTGAGGCACCATAGAAGAATATGAAAAAGAAAAAGAAAAAAAAGAAGAAAAACTATCTACATTTTGTTGATGATAGTTAATGAATAAAGGATTAAAATCAGAAAATTTTTGGGAAATTGTTTAATGTCTGTCGGAATCGATCATTGTCAAAAAAATTTTTCTCTCTCTTTCTCTCTTATGTAGTTCATGATAATAAACTATGGTGTTGTGCACACTAAAAAACGGATATTAATATTTATACAAGTAAATAGACATCCTGTAGTCTATAATCTATTCACTTGTAAGAATTTAATTGGAATGGGTAGTATAAACAGTAACAACAACAACGTGAACATGGATCATAGTAGTTAAAATAAGTAATAATAATAATAATAATAATAATAATGTACCACTTTTAACTAATATTTTGAATAATAAAATCTAAAATAGAGTTAAAACTGAATATTATAATTAAAAATTAAATATGGAATATCTTTGAGAAAATATATTTTTATTTTAATTCTTACATTTTGTTCAATTTTATAAAATTTAAAATTTCATAAAAGAGAAAGATATTATTACTATTATTCAAGAGATTTTTTTCATAATATATTTGTCGAGGGGTTTTCACATAAGATGATTTGATATATTTGTTGTCTTACTTTACTAAACACAAAATTAAACTGTCACACATGTCTGAGTAAAATTTAACCAGCCGGGACTATTCTTTCTTCTTTTTTTTTTGTTTTTTTTCTTCAAATCTGCTTGTTTTGTTAAATTAGTTCGTTCTTTTCTTATTATCAAAATGAGAGAGAAAAAAAAAAAAAAAAAAAGTAACGCGTTGAGACGAGAGGACATGGGTTGTCACACAAACATAATAAAAAAAAGAACTTGTCGATACATCACTATACACTTGGAACATTTCCTCTATTTAAGTCACGCTATGTCAACATATTCAATTAACAACAAATTTCGACACAAAGTACCAATAAAGTGTCTATCACGCTTCATTATTAGACAAAAACATTTCTCAACTTACAGAGTTTTTACAATAAATAACCTTGATTATTTCATTCACACTCCTACCTTTTATAATAAATTAATAAATAACTGTTCATATTTTTTGAAATAAGCAGAAAATATCATTCGATTATATATTTTTTTTGTACTTTTTTTTTTATATATGAGTAAAAAAAAAACAACAAAAAAAAAAGAAGAAACTGAAGAAGAGAAGTGAAGTATAGAGAAATGATAGTTTCTTTTGTACTCATTTCATCGATCAACATTCGATTGAATTAATGTTATTATCTAAGTTGTCATTATTTATAGAACAAAATTGACATTGATAAGATAAAACACTATCAACTGTTTTCTAATTTAAACTTTTAGTTATAAAATCTGATCGATATGCAATGAATTTGACTATCTTTCTTCTTCTTTATTTTTTTTGTTTAACTATTTTATGTTATCTAGAATGAAGACGTATGATAATAAACCGTAAAAATGATCTTAACTTAAATTCATTGATCCATTCTATTTGAACGACAAAAGAATAAAATTATTCTCTTTTTTTCTAAATGAAACTGTTCTTCTTCTGTTAATACATTTTTACATGATCATTAGACTATTTTGTCACGCCTTATAACTAAGTGATAATTAGCATTACTTTGTTTAATTACGAGCATTCGTATTTTTTTAGTTTTAACCATGAATATATTTATATTTGTAGTAATGATGATCATACGACCGTATACATTTTTGGCCTAGACAGATGTTTATAGATATGTATCGTTCAATCAAGAACATAAAAAACGAGATAATGGGTATTCAAGAATTGAAACAATTATTTTTCATGATTAAAAGTCTTTAAAAATTTTTTAATTTTTTGGCCAATGAAAATTATTGAGAAAATATGAATGAATTTTATACTCTTTTTTTTTTGTAAGAAAATCTTTAATCTTATACTTAATATTACTTTTTTGTAAGAAAATCTTCGGTACAGTCTTATATGTAAATCAAACAAGTTTATCATAATAGTTTGCCAAATATGCAAAAGTCCTCACCTGTTTTATAATAAAGTTTTTTTTAATCTTTTTTTTAAATGAATATTTTGGATGTCAATGATTCAAAAAGACAAAGAAAGTTCTGGTTATTTTTTGTTCATTTCCACATTGGACATGTATAACGGTGTGTCTGACACTCTGAACACGCTATTATCCATAAATGTAGCAAAATAATTATTTTTCTTGATATTTATTTAACTAATGAAATTAATTTAAATGTGATATCAAGAATTATTTGCCAAGTATTTCTCAAAAAAAATAAGCAACTATTCTTTTGTCTATAGATAAAATTAGAAAAATAAAGAAAAAACTTATAGAGAAAGAAGAAAAATCAGTTTTGAAAATGCACATATATTGCATCGTGACTTTATAGAAGTCCTTTGCTATTGGTCTTTGAGAAAAATTTCATTTGTTGTGTGTTGCATTTTTCTTCTCTTTTTTTCCCTCCTCTCTTCTCTCTCTCTCTCTCTCTCTCTCTCTATCAGTTTCTCTCTGTAGATCCTCTTTTGTCGGTCTTGGAGTCAATCATTTTTTCTCACTTTACATTACATTCAGTTCTATTTAGTAAAATATTATTCAACAATTTCCATACGTAACTGGTAAAGCCGATTTTTTTCTCTCTTCGAGTGTGAGTATATATATGTTCAGGTAATTTAAACCGTGGTTAGTGTATATAATGAAAATAATTGAAAAATCTTCTTTTCTATGAGCCTATAAACAGATTAATTCATTAGCTCAGCTACTTTTTTTCGTTCTAAAATTCTGTGAGTATGTCTTGTTTCTTAAATATAAGAGAAACAAAGTCGATCAAATTATAGCAGTCATAAAAATGGCTATGATACTTTTTTTAAACCCTGTTTCAATTAAGTGAATCAAGAATTCAATCTTCACCAATTGAAAAGAGGGAGAGAGAGAGAGAGAGAAAGAGAGAGAGAAAGAGTGAAACATAGAATCAGACAATGTAGTTTAGTATAATCAAAAAAAGTTTCTTGAAACCTACTTTTATCAATAAATATTGTCAACCATTTGCTTTGTTCGGACAAAGACATAGATTCTATAGAACTATCATCTTCTCATTCTGTATGGACACATTTTTAACAAAACAAAATAGTTTTGACATGTTCATCCAACAGATAAATATAGGCGTTATTAGAATTTATGAGTGTTTAAAATTATTATTATAACACCAAATTAAAGAATAATCAGAATGTGTGATATACAACATATTTATTTCATTTTTCCATTTAAAATGTATAAACTAGTTGATTTAATAACTCTATTATCTTCAGGATGAAACATTGTACTATTTTTAGAAGAATATATCGACAAATTTTCTTTGAAAACTCGTTTGAGGAAACCATAGAAAAGAACTTGATGACATTGCTAATTAATATATTCGTTGTATTAATTTATCTATGATATACAATATTTTGACAAAAAAAGATTGTATAACTTGAAAATACTTTTTTCCAATTACAAAAATTTCCATTTAGTTGATAGATAGGGAAAAAAACCATATTCTATTGTATAAAACTCTACCGTGTACAGGTTTCGGGGAAAATGTTTTTTCTGCACGGTTATTTATTTCTGCATGGAAAAAAAGAAGTAATGTTGTACAGTTGAATGATTGAAAAATTTGAATAAAAGTTTAATATTCCATCGGTATACACAATTATTTCTCATCCCATCATCATATTCTGAACACATGGATTTCTCAACATGATTACAACAATATCATTTGATGCCGTGATCAAGTTTTGATGAATTTTCGAGATGGTATACTCATTCACAATATCAATGATGTGTTCATGTAAAAACAAATTTAAAAGAATACGTATGTAAATATTCTGTTGGTCTGATGATTTATTTTAATTACTCTATTGTATCTGATCCAATCAAACTAGAAGATTTGGGACGTTCACAGAAGGCGACACCTGCATTGAATCATTATTGATTTGTACCTATTATTTCTATACTTTTATAATAACATATTGAATGGATGGATATTTAAGAATTAAAAAGGCAACAATAATGTACACGATGGAAGTGAAAGACTTATCCGGTCTCTGAGAAACCGTGCAGAAAAATGTTTTCATGCTGAAAAAAAGGAAAAGGCTTGTTTTTCAGAACGAACCATGCAATAAAAAGACACTCCGAGTAGCAGTATTCCGGAAAAAAACCGTGCACAAAAAAATTCTTGTCCACAGGTTTCATCCTCCTTTCTCCCCACCTCCGTTTAATTATATTGAAATCATAAGCCGAGATTCTTTTGTTAAATAAGAGGAAACTCGTTTTTTACTCTCTCTCTCACTCTCTCTCTCTTTCTCTTTCTGATATCTATTGAAATCATATTAAATTTTTTTTTCACTGCCTTCTTTTCTAGAATATATATTTATAAGTTACTCGACGAAAATCAATTAGTCAGAAACAAAAAATTTTTTCTCTTTTACTGCCAAAAGCTCTTTGTACTTGGCATTATTATTATTTTATATACACCTGTCTGTATATCGGTCGTGGTCGTCGTCGTTGTTACACATTAAAAAAAATTTTTTTTTTTTCTCTTTCCGACACGATTTTCCGTCTAGATGATGATAACGAAACATGAACATTTTACAACTACGTTCACTATGATCGCTAATGAACATAATTTTTGATTCCAGGTGTGGTTATTTCTTCGATTATGTTATACAAAAGATAAAATAATATGGAATTTGCATCAGCATTAAAAGAAAATATTATAGATAAAACGAAGAATGTCACCCATAGAGTATCAGGGTATGTAAAATATGAAATTTTATTAGTTAAATTTATTTAAAAAAAATAAAATAATAATTGAATTATATACAAATCCAAGATATAGTCACTTTTTTATCTTCCACTTTCCATGAAATAATAGTAATAAAACTTAACAAAAAAAAGAT
>CAJNOQ010001160.1:0-35180 GCA_905250885.1 Didymodactylos carnosus | reverse complement strand
GTACTTATACTCGAGAAACTGCACCTCATCCCAATATTCATCTACTTACGCGTCTCCACTAATAATGAATAGAAAAATCGAGTTTCCGTCCTTCTTATCAAATGTACACGGTGGAGAAAAAAAATATATGTAGTTATTACACATCATCCGTACGATTATATTTATGTTGTATATATTGAGCGAAATAGAACAAGAAATAATAGAATATGTTCGTTCTGATCCTCATTCCACATTTCCTGATTCATTCTCGATACATATATAGATCAGAACTAACATATTGCATTCTTTCTTTTTTCTTCATTCCGTACCATTGATAAGAAGGACGGAAACTCGATTTTTCTATTCATTATTAGTGGAGACGCGTAAGTAGATGAATATTGGGATGAGGTGCAGTTTCTCGAGTATAAGTACAATGAGAAAGATGTGTCAATATGCTAGAGGATAAAATCGGTGAGATCGTACAACAGACTATATTTAGATTAATAATGTTTTAATTTATCAGGAAAATGACTTTTTGGATAATGAAACCAGTTGGATCAATATCAGCATTCAGAGCTCCAGTTTTCTTATAATGTTGATTGTTTCAAAGTTAGCGTTTTATTTCAACACAAATTCTACGAATTTTTTAAATTTGTTTTAGTCTATCAGAATAATGTCAAATATATTACTGTTTCTTCTAATACTGAGTTGTTATGCAAACATAAGACCTGCTGGTGCGTCAGATATTGGTGAATTTTTTCAAACATTCGGTGTTAAACTTTCCTCCGCAGCTCAATACGTTAAAAATGAATTATTAGAATTCTATCATAAAATTCGTACATTCTTCATTGGCCACAGTCATTCTACTCATCATGCAATGAAAAACAGAGGATGTGGTATTAGCGATCACGAACCAACTGTGTATGATATTGCTACAGTACCAAAAATCAAAGGTGGTGATGATGCATTGTGGCATACTTGGTCAGCAAGCTACAGCTAATATATTTGTAAATCAACTCTGTCATTATTATTTAGGCCTTGGATGGTTGCGCTGTTTACAAATCCTCGACACGGATGGAGTTGCGCTGGTGTCCTCATTAACACGGATACAATATTAACTGCTGCGCATTGTTTAGAATACACGAACACAGATGAGATGAAAGCTATTATCGGCGTACATACAATTCTAGGTAAACTAAATCCGTTGAATTATTATACAATTAGTTCAATTCATCGTCATCCAACATTTAAAAACTGTTGTAAAAACGATTTGGCTATATTGAAATTGAGCAGACATGTTCTATATGGACCGAAAATAAACTCTGTTTGCCTTCCACACATATTATTACCCGAAGTGAACGAAAAAAATGTTGTCAATAAAACAGTGGTGATTATTGGGTAACGCTTCTCTCTTTCTGATTAATAACCTCGTATTGTAAGCAAGATTATTTGAAAATTTAGTTGGGGTGATTCATCGACGAGTAAAATAACAAATTTATTTAAAAGTTTCACATTACAACAAGCAAATATTCAAGTTTTTGATAATCAACATTGCAAAAAATGGTTTCCGGGTGTTTTCGATGAGAAACATGAATTTTGTGCAGGAGATTATCAACAGCGTGCAGATACAATGGTAAGAAACTGATTTAATGTTCAATTACCTTTTCTACAGTGATAAAAAACTGAATGATAAATTTCAATTAAGTAACGCCTTCTCGTAAATAAAAAGTGGCATTGCATTGAAATAACTTTATTTTCAAAGATTTTTCTATACTTTTTTTTACTAGAGCGGCGATTCGGGTGGTCCATTACTCATTCGAAACTCTGACAATCGATGGACTGTTCTCGGTGTCACCTCTTATGGATCAGCAACATCAAACAAAGCTCCGGGTGTTTATGTGAAACTATCAGCCTATAAAGATTGGATCCAATCATATTTATAGATCTTTAATATTAATTTGTTTATACATTGGTCTACTTTGTCATATTCTATCGGACAGACTTGACTATACAAGTTTTATGAAGTCTTATAAATAACTTTTTAAAAAGTTCACTACATTCAAGTTCTATATTCAGTTTAAAATTTTCACCTTTATTGATCTGCTAAATTTTTCAAACTATTTATTTCAGAGAAGAGACCCACGAAATAGGTCATGGGACATCTTGTACACCTATCTAGTTTTTCTAGTTGAACGGCTAAGTGTGCTTTTCTATATTCATTCTAAAAAAAAGTATGTATTGTTTTTTTTATGTTGCTTCATTGCTGAGGAAATTAATTTGTTTTAAATCAACGGAGAAAAATAAGGAAAAACACAAGTATGTTTCTACTTTCATTCCCAAATTTCAAGTTTTTAATAGCTTGTTCTTGTTTCCATTCGCTTTCTGAGACTCTCAGCTACACAACAGTGAATTATTTTTGGGAAAAGTTCAAAAATAAGGGGACAGGATAATAACTAGATGGCAATCACGAGACTGGCTAATGCAGTGCGACACAAAACATTTGCACCACAAGTTTTACTGCATATCTACAATACAGTCGTACGTATAAAGGTTGTACTATACTAATGACTCATTCGTAATAGCAATCACATATGTAGATAATGATTGCATTTGAGATCAGCTGTGAAAGTAACATTGCACTATATTGAACATCGCGCCTGTATACTCAGATCAATTATCGTTTTGTTGAAAAATTTCAAAGTCCCAAAATTTCAATCGGCCTACTTTCGGATGCTCTAGAATAGATACAATACGACCAGGAAGTCTCAAAAGGGGACATTCCAACATTCAGCCACAGTTCTACCTCCTTGTTTTTCAATTTTTGAAACAGCACTTGTAGATGTAGGAAAAGTCGTCACAGAAAATGATACATTTTCGATCTAGAGATAAAACGGTGCCCATGATTGCTATAATGTGGTTATGCTTCGCACGGCATTAAAAATACTACGCTTGTCGAATGTTTCTGCTTTCATTAAAGCAACTACTCTAAACATGGTGAACGGAAAGAAATGAAACAGAATGATGAGATAAGCTAGGAGAAAACGCTGAGAGCAAAATCACTACAATCAATGCAAAAAGCGACGCAAATTACGTTGATGTAGTGATTTTCTCCTCGTTTGTCTGAACCATATTCAATCTATTCTTCTTCCCAATACTATAAGAAAAAAAAGAAAATCGCTACTTTTTGCTCTATTCTTCATAAATGGCGTTATACGAAGAAACGTTCGGTTATCTTATACACCAGAATTCAATCGACCTAGTGTACTGCAATCGAACATCTATTCGAACAACTGTTACACAAGTTTCACTAACACTAGAACAAAAGTCTAATAATTTGGAGACGAACATTTAAAACTTTTCTGCCAGAGAAAATCAATTTCGGAGGAAAACTTGTAAAAATAACTAGATTAAATTCAGTTATCAGAATTTGTCCCGTTTCTGCTGAATTTACGTGTAAATAGAGTTTGATATTAACACAGCTATTCTTTATATGTCTTCTCAATCGTAAATGAGTACTGAGGCTTGAAACATAAATTTTGAGCTTTAAACATTTATTTATTGAAAAAATTACACTTTTTCTAGATAGATAGAAATTTAGAGTTTATATAATACAAATTATGAAAATGGAAATAAAACCTTGTCAGGGCAGCCCCTTATGCGGCTAAAATAGTGAAACTCTTCAAAAGTTGTTGAATAGTTTAAGACGATATGACCACCAATTCAAAGCAATGTGACACACCAGTTTAGGATGATGTGACCGACCTATATAAGGCGATTTGACCACCAAGGGGCAGGAAGTTAAAAAAATGGCCAAAATCAAGGGTTTTCGATTATAAACTTCAACTCCTCTTCCTTTCGGAGATATAGGAGTTTCACAAAAGTTAAGTTAATAATTACTCAACAAAACAAACTATGAACTGAATGCCTGTGCTAATAGTTCATACTAAAATATACGTACGCTTATAGGTTTTTGGTAAAATATTTTTGTGTGCTACGTAACCAGAATTATACATTTTTTAGGTAGATTATTAGCGTCTATTCTGTAGGCTCAAGTATAATATTAATCAAGATCCTGATCCAAATATTTGTATAGCAAGTACACAACGTTGCTTTTGCTAATCATTTCAAGTTTAATGTAATCTATAAATCTGGCATGTTTCAAGTCTTTGCCTCCCGAATATGACAGTGGACTATTATTGACATAGAAGAGCAGCTTGAGAATTGAAATTTAGTTGTTCAGCTTGGTTCCATCACATTATTCTTTTCGTTCGAAAGAGATTCTCTCTTTAGTCAATAAATATCAACTTATTATCAAAATTCTAATAAGATTTAAATAAATTTCGTTAACGGTTTCTACTTTCTCCATGATATGGGTCTATCTATAAGATTCGACAAAGTTTCCATTTTAGAAAACTAGAATTTTTGCATAAATGAAGATAAAAGCATTCAAAATATGTTAACATTTTTTAGATATTTTCTGAAATCTGAAACAAATTGTCCACACAGCTTGGATTTATTTTTAATCGATGCTTGGAAAGCATCAATTAATCGTAGATTTCAAAAACATGCTCAAATTCTACAATAGAACTCCAACGAAAACATGCACATAAGGATGGTAACATGTGTGTATTTTTGCCCTTTAAATAGTCAATTGTCATGGTTAGTCAAATTGCATCGTTTGATTTGTATGTAGTAAAACGTGAAGAGGGTAAGACCAACAAGTCAATGCTTACAGTGGTTAAAATTCTCTCAGATTCTAAGGACGAGATATTGTTAGAAGCGGTTAGCGATACACACAGCTTTGATTTCGTTGGAGTGAACAAATTCAAATTAGCGAAATACGAGATGCATTGAATAGAGAACGGGGATCAGAAAGGGCAGGTCACAATAATTTATTTCGGTCCAAAAGAATCATAAAAGCTAAAAGCATGGAGATTATCAAACATCACTATATCATCCTTATCATCGAAGTAAATTAGAAATAAAATCTAAAAGTTAAGTAATGGATTAAGAATAATAAGAATAAGAACAACAAAATATTACGTATTTCGGAGCATTACCGTGCTTTTGTGTATCAACAGCTACTTCCAGAAGTTTGATTTATGGAATATTAACTATTCTAGAACGAGTTTTCTAACTTAATCTTCTTGAGTTTTCGGAAATTTAGTCAAAGCGCGGTGTAACAAGTGGATATTTCTGTCTGACTAGAGCTTGCAACAGCATCATCGCAAATATCTCCTGTGTAATTTACTTTTAGAATTCTAAAGTCAATCGATCATGAAGTGTCAGGTCGCATTTATTTTATTCGCTTTATATTATCTGGGCTTATTCTATTCGAGTGAACAAATTGAATTTAGGGAAATACAAGATGAATTAGATAAAGAATGGGCATCAAAGAGTCACAATAAGTTGCATGGGAAGCCACAAGAACATCGACGACGATATCCGTTTGGAAAAGAGCAGAATCCCCATGCTCATGTACATTCAAGAAAACGTCTCGGTTGTTTTGCCGAGTTTCCTGCCACATCTGTTAATATCCAGGATATTATTGGGGCACAAGTGGCACAAATATTAGGTAATTTTATCTTCAAGAATCGTAATTTCAAATTTCGTACGCTATGTCGGATGTTGTCTTTTCAGACGATGAGACATTAAGTGACGATGCACGTGAACATGTTATTGCAGAAATAGCACTTGGAGTTTCATCTGCTTTACTGTCAAAGTATGCGTAGAAATATGATAGATCGTGAATTTCGCTTCTTTTTCTTATTTTAGTACGTCTTGTGATTTAAATCACGTAAACACAGAAGATATGTAAGCTTTATCGTACATCGACTATATTATTCACTTTTTTTTATATATTCTTTTGTCTATGTTGGTTATAGAAAACACTTTTTACAAGAGTTTGAATTCCCGAAAGAATTGTGTTCATTTCGCCCTGAACCAGTTTGTGATCGTCAGGCAAAATATCGTGAAATTTCGGGTATATGTAATAATCTTGACAGGCCATATGATGGTAGTGCCGGAACAACATATTCTCGCATATTGGAACCCGATTACGACGATGGTAAGAATGCCTTCCTTCTTAGCTAAAAGATATATACACATATATAATATCTGTTTGTTTCAGGAATAGGTCAAAGAAGATCCAAGTCAAAGGCAGGTGGTTTATTGCCGTCAGCACGTGAATGCAGTTTAAAGCTATTTACAAATACAACACGATTTTCTCAATTATTTACAAATTATTTTGTCATATTTGGTCAATTTATGGTTCATGATGCAACATTTGCTGGACCAGGAAACGATAAAAATGGTAAACAAATATCATGCACTTGTAACAGTGTTGATAGTGATGGATGTGTGAACATAGCAATTCCACCAAACGATCCATTTATGTCTGATCAAAAATGTATGGCCATTCCAATAGTAGCTGAAGGGTTTCCTAATCATGCCTGTTCGTTAGGTAAAAAGAGGAAGTTCGAGAATTGCTTATATATATATGCGACGTTTCCTGTTTGTGTCTGCAGGTGTACGAGAACAAAAGAATGCAAACACGCACCATCTTGATATGTCAGTGGTATACGGAAGTAGCAAAGCATTATCAGATAATCTCCGCGAACATAACGATGGTTTATTGAGAACAACTAATGTGAAACCATTGCAAGAGTATTTGCCTACACTAGATAACGGAAAATCATGTGGGGATGGAGACCCCACAGTCAAATGTTTTATAGCTGGTGAGTGATGAACAACTCTTTTTCGTCAAATTGCTTCCATACAAATTGATATCTATAGCTGCATATTGTTGTAGGTGATGGACGTGTTTTGGAGAATCTTGTATTAACTTCCATAACGACACAATGGGTGCGTTTTCATAATCAATTAGCAAGAACATTAAAAAAATTACACGCCGACTGGTCCGATGACACGTTATTTGAAGAAGCGAAAAAAATTAATGTAGCCGTGTATCAAAGTCAAGTCTACAACGATTATTTACGCGTTTTACTTGGAAAAACTCTTTGGAAAAAACACTTTTCAAACGATAAGCCCGTTCGATATGATCCAAAAGTATGTGCAAATACTCTCTTCTAATCTGAATTTGTTCATTTCTGTCCTTTGCATGAAAAGTTTTAATTAAAAAATTGAATATTGAGATAAATATACATCTACTATCTGGTCATGATCACATTCTCATAAATCTTGGCTTCGCAGCTCATCGGAGAGAGATATTTTTATCACTTTCTTATTTAGAAATCAGCATCAGTTTGGACCGAATTTGCTTCAGCTGCAATGCGTTGTCACACATTTGTTCGTAGCTTTTATAGCCGCGCAACACGTGACTATCAATTTATCGACCAAAAATCGCTTAAAGAAATTAGCGGTCGTGCTACAATAGCTTGGGAGTAAGTATCTTTCTTTTTGAGTATAATTATAAAACTTATTTTATTTTATTTTATTTATAGCCTTGCTAATGGTGGTTTAGATGCAATAATGCGTGGTGCCGTCTGTGATTTTGGATCATCATGGGATCTCAGTTTTAGCGATGATATAAGACATCATTTATTTGAATCAACAGGAAACTTTTCTACTAAACGTTTTGATTTGACATCAATGAATATAAATCGTGCACGAGCACAAGGTATGCGTGGTTATAATTCCTATCGAGAATGGTGTGGATTAAAACGTGCAGAGACATTTGAAGATTTTGACGATTCGATAGATGATGACAGAATCCAGCAACTGAAAGATACATATGCGTACGTATATTGTAAAATCTCATATACGTTTGAACAAAGCTTACAATTTTAGTTATTTATTTCTATAGTCATCCAGATGACGTCGATTGTTGGGTTGGCATGAACTCAGAAACTCCTCTTGCTGATGGACTTGTTGGACACACAGCAGGATGTATTATTGCTCGACAATTCGTATTGTTCAGAGATGCTGATCGATTTCATTATAGACATAAAGGGGTTTTTACATCAGGCGAGTTTTTCTATGCATCTTTCACACTTATTTTTTAACTAATTTCTTCTTTACTAACCATTCTGTTTTAATTTTACAGGTCAACTTAAAGCAATCGAAAAGTACTCACACCGAAGTTTTATGTGTGATACAATAGAAACAGACACGATGCAGGCAGATCCTTACCGACCTCGCTCAATTGACGGGTAAGATTAACAGAACAAAAAATTTTATTATTAAATATTTTATGTTTCTTTTCAGAAATAGTGCGTCATCATGTAAGAAAAACACTCCGGGTTTCGATTTCAGTGCATGGAAATAAATAAATCTTTAAAAAACAATGTAATGCTAGTTGTAATTGGTACCCGTTAAGTTTTATTTTTAGAATAATTATTGGTAGTTTAACGATTATCTGAGGATGGTTTTCTAAGCACTATTATTGATATTTTTGAGTTTATCGTGTACTTACAGTCTATTCAGAGTATAAGAACTAGACACACACACACACACGTGTATATGTGTGTATTACAACTAATATATACACATATATTTTTTTTCATTTTTGTTTTGAAGTGTTTGTTTAATTGTGTGCATGTTCTACGTAATACTTTTTTTATTAATTGTTTCTGGGCCATTTTTTCAGCATATACTGAAGTAAATATTATTTTTATTAATAAAGACAGCAACATTTTCTGAAAAATAACTTATTCTAAAAAGTAATCCTATACTGCATACATTAATAAATAATTAATCTGATTCTATTGTTGTTTGCAAGCTTTTCGGACAGACTAGAAATATCATTAATGGCAAATTACAGATTACTTTTCATTGTGTTTAACGTGTAGACAGAAAATAGATTTTTCTAAATATGCGTACAAAATTTATTTTTATAAAAATTAATATACAACAACAACAACAACGATAATTGTAAAAAAAACAAATTATGTCATCTAATTGTGATAGTCTTATCAACACTAGGTTTTTCGTCTTGTCAAATGTCGATAAACAACAACTTGAATATAACGATCAGATTTAATTTCTTTTCGAACCGTGTTATCACCATGTGAAGTATCCTAAAAGTTAAATGAAAAAAAACTAGTATAACCATTATTTAAATCACACATCTTATTTGGAGTTTAAGAAAGATAGAAGATGAAGTTTTTTGTTGTTTCAGTTTAATTTATCCTTGTTTTTCTTTGACTAATAATAATGAGCACTAAACTTTCGACGTTAGAGAAAAAGAAATTCTTTTTAAAATAAAACTATATAATATTACTAAAAATTTGATAGTCTATAAAGTAATAACTGATGGTAAAATATTAGAAGAATAAGTTCTGTCTAAAAACTCAGCACAAAACCAACATTACTCGTGGAAAAAACTTTCAATTAGCAAAAAAATCCATATATTCACCTTTTGTTTTGTCAAGGTTTTTGGAGATAGATTTTAAAAAAGGTTTGTATTCCTTCAAATTACCTTAGGATTGACTATAATAATTTTTCTGTCTCGTTTGCTTTTAAATAAAAGGCCATCGAGATGATTTGTGATCAAGTGAAAATTCGGCGTATTATTTGAACAGCATGTTTGATTTTCCCAATTGTAATAACTAAAATTTACGTCTATGAATTGGAGATGTGTGAAGATAACATTTGTTTTTACCTAAGATCGCTAGGTTTGGGTTGTAATTTCTTTTTTCCAGCAAAGTAAAGTTCAAAATCTTCTGTTTTCAAGCGATGAGCATAATCAATATAACCGGATATTTCTTGTTGACGTGAATTGAAATCTCTTATAAATATGATTGACTTTAACAAAAGAGAAAAAGAGAGTTAACTAGAGATGTTGATTACATCATTAATACTGTTGATTACCGTCATTTTTCCTGTTCGATTTGCTTCTTCGGTATCAGCCAATTCCTTTAATAATGGTTCGATTATTTCTTTATTTGCACTTGCAAGTTTCCTAATTAAATTAATAAAAGTAAGATTAAGCGTATTTTGCTAAACGCCTGTTGAAAGATATTTAAAAAAATGCAAATAATTTTTAAAAACATTTTCTACTCAATATATTACGAAAAATAATTTTATTTGATGAGAACTGACGGTGCTTGAATACGACGAGATAATAGCAGAGCTTCAGCTGCAGCTTTTCGTGCTAAAAATTCTTCTCTCTTCATAACTTCGCCGCTGCCTCGGTAACCAAGTTCTACCAACTGTCGAGCCAATTCTTCATCCTTAATGAACAGAAACATTATTAATCTATGATTAGAAATATATTCTAGAGAGTTATGGCGATGTTCGTTACAGTAACTTCCCGAATATTGAACTAAACTTACCTCTAAATAACTAAGATCTAATCTTGTTACTTGAGAATCCAGAAATTCTTCATATGTAGCATATTTCATCACTATGTCAACTGCTGCAGGTAGTTCTTCTTCCATCTTACCACAAAAAGTAAATAATGAAAATAAAAAAAAATAAAAGATCTAAAACAATAAGGAAATAAAAAAAGATGCACCTAATGATTATAATACAAGTAATCATAGTTTATACACTTATTATAACGGCTTGGGTTATTAAATAAAAGAAAGTAAAATACAAAGTCAAAATTGTTAAAAAAAAAGTGAAGCCCCATACTAGTCTCGCTTCTCCCACCAATTACTAGAAATACTGACTGTGTATTTTTCTCTTAACTTTTCGCATCTCACGTCTGCTGGATTTTCGCAGCGTATGACTCTAACATAACCAATCAAATAATTTTTAAAATTTGTTTACACATGAATTCGATTCGCAGGGAACTAAACTGAGACGAAAGCCATATGCATGTGAATCTAAGATAAGTAAATGAGTAAAAGAAATCAGTTTATCTATTAAGCGCAGACTAA
The DNA here is from genome assembly GCA_905250885.1 of Didymodactylos carnosus. Taxonomy (NCBI): domain Eukaryota; kingdom Metazoa; phylum Rotifera; class Eurotatoria; order Philodinida; family Philodinidae; genus Didymodactylos; species Didymodactylos carnosus. The sequence continues at coordinate 24,357 of CAJNOQ010001160.1, read as the reverse complement.
GAATCCATTGAACTGAGAGTCGTCATGACTATACACAGTAGGACTGTCAGAAAGATATTTATGTGCTGTACCGGTCCTAAGATACACGATCTAAACTTCAAAAATTGTATGTTCAATTATACGACGTAATATAGTATATTTCAAGAGATGTCGCACAAACTCTATGAAATTAAAAGGAGACCATATGCATTAGGTATCAACTAAACTGAGAAAGCTTCAATTAAAGTTAGTAATAAATAATTAATGCTAAAAGTTCTACAACGTATATCTTTCACTGTGGTCATGGCAATATCATGACCGATGCCGCAAACGAGAGGTCTATGTGATTCACGGCTATCATCCTTATACTTTCCAACAACCATAAAAAGGTTTTCAAAACATGTTGAATAGAGTAAAACTTCTCCCTAATGAGGAAGAACATTTTTTTCGAGTTCCTGAAATTGATATGTAACTCATTTCCATAAAGCTCTTTCTTATAAATGATGCATCTGTTACCTTCTACACAGACTTGATTAACGTTCAAGAGTTTCATTATACAACGTTCTATATTGCGCAATCGATTTTTGTTGTTTAGATTTCTTTTTATAACAACAGACAATGTTGCAACAAAAACTTGAAAACAACAATTTACCAGTTAATTATTTACAATTTCATGAAAATGCTTTTGTTAGTCCATTAAATTTGATTAACCTTAGTCAACCTCCACCATCGACTTTTGGGAAAGCGCCACATACGTTTTATGAGACACGTTTATCACCATATGATGGCCCACAGCGACCGTTAACATTACAATCGGTTGATGCAGAAAAACTAAACATGTTAACATTTTTGGCACGACGAAAATTAAAAGAAGATCGCTGGAAAAAAAAAGAGAATGATATGATAGGCGGAAATGATGGGTCTACAATAAAAAATCGACGATCAAATCTACAACAACAACGGAGAAGTTCTTCAACTCGGTCAACATCAGCAACAAACATTCCTAAAAAATCGATATTACCCAAAAAGAGTAAGAAATTACATTGATCTTGTATATTTTATTACCTTCTGTAAATTTTTTGCTTAGACGCTTCAGATATTAATTCTTTTAAAATAATTAATCGATCGGAAACGCCATCATCGGTTTCATTTTCCGTCCCAAGCCGAATTGATACAACACCAACATTATCTATTTCTGATATATATGAAAGCAAACAACGAGAAATTATAGAATTACACAAAAAATTAGTTTCCTTTTTGAATGTTTTACATAATGATCCACCACAAAGAGAAAATATTATTGATGAGACGGAGCAAGAAAAACAACGAAGAATAAGATTAAAACGCGAGCGAATTCGACGTGATTTACGAGCAACATACAATTCACATACAGAATTAAAACAAATATTGATTGAAATGAAACAACCCGAAGCAAATTTGGTAGGATTTTTTAGAAAACTACTTTTGTATTTGTAAATAGTAGAATACGTTGCATAAATCTTTTGTTAATGACTTTTCAATGAGATGACTCAGGCCCAATGTCTTCCCATGCCTTTTATATTAAAAGACATATTAACACTCAATAAACTTATTTTGTTTTTCAGCATCGTTTGATCTATCGTCATGTCAATGCTTATAAAACGGCATTATTGACAGTTGAAACGTTAACAAACGAAGCTCCAATTAAATCTAATGATTCATCTGCTCAAAAATTAATGATGTCGTTTTTGTCTATGTTAGAAACATTGTTAATTGTTAATAAAGCATTTCATCTATCATCATTAAATATTGATCCAGAATATTTGCAGCCACCACCGGTGAGAAAATCGATAATCAACAAAAACTTTCAGCAACCAAAACAATTTGAATCAAAATCGACAAAATCACGTGGTTTTATCGTAAACAATGAGCAAGACGACTCATCTAATCTCTTACCATCGATTTATCATGAGTTAGTGAAGAAGAAAAATCGCAATGAAAGACCTCGATCGGCATTGACCAATCATCATTCTGTTCCATCCGTACTGTATGGTGATCGTCAACGATTGCGACCACTTAGCGCGGACTCAATACGTCAACGATTACCAGAAGTGTCAAAAAAAAAACAGCAAAACTTTGCCCGCTCAACGATATCCATAGAAAATAAAATAAATCGACGTGCAAGAAGTCATTCACCATTACCTTCCCACATATCGCCAACATCACCACCTCGATCTACCGGATATTCGCAAAATGATATAGTTACAATTGATCATATTTTGATGAAAATTGCTCCACGTTTATTAACCACTTATACTGGTCAAGAATTATCTGAACAAATTGAAAAAGCTCGTGTTATTATACCAATGTTTTTAACTGATGAATACCTTAGTGAAAATGAAATTGTACGTCGAGTCACAGAAATGCTGATTCCAAGAAATCGACAGAGAATACAACCATCACCACCACTGACCCATTATCAAGTTCAACAGACGCTTGATAACCATTCTCAATCATCCGATATTGCTATATTTCAACAGCAAATTGTCGAATGGGAAGACGAAATGAATAAAATTAGACGTCGTGTTCAGAATGTTAAAAATATGGAATTAGAAGATCCGATAAAATCTAGTTCGAAACAATCGCGAACAGTAACATTTAATCTAGAACCACAGTCAACACCAGAACAAATCTATCATGATGACAATGTTCAGATTCATCCACCGTTGTTTGAACAAGCATCCAATGATACCATGGAAAAACATCGTTTATCACCATTGTCAAATCACAGTCGTCCTACTGCTTTTGAAAGAAGTCATAAAATGAAACGTTTACGTCCATTAGACAAGGAAAAAATTAATCGAATTGAGGAATATCAAAAACAATATCAGAATTATTTATCACGTACTGATTCGACGAAAACTGATGATTTCGACCCCTGTAAAGTAACAGAAAGGTAAATAACTGATTATCTATCTTTTGCGTCGTTGATGTCATCTAATCTTTGATTATACTCTGCTTTATCTAGATTATCGGAACTGTTCTTAGACGACGCACTATGGACGATTGTATATGAACTCGAACACTTAAATGAGGAAATTTGTGATAAAATGACCCAAAATGAAATACTTGGCAATGATATTGATAAAGAACAAGTAAAGGAATTGATTTCATTCAAAAGATTAGATGACTATCATGTTGAACAACAGCAACAACAAGTTAAAAAAAGAATATCGCCAAATGAGTATGATCGACACTATTCACCCGTTGAGAATCAATATAATATGTCAAGCTTTGAAGATGATTTTAACAGTGAGAGCAAACTGTCACGATCAGATGATGAGTATGAAAAGGATAGACGAGAAACAAAACCAAAAATGGAAGGTACTGGCCGTTTTACTACTATGCAAACAAGACATTCAACGTCCTCTTCGTCCTCACGTTCATCTACTCCTTCGTATAACATAAAACCTGCTATTATTCTTCGACCAACGACCATTGCTACATCCAAAACAACTTATTCATCTAATTCTCAACGACAAGAACAAACTATTATTAAAAAATCATCAGGTCGTTCTTCAACTCCCTCTCTTTCATCTGACCGCGATTCGCCTAAACCACATCAAGGAAAGAAAAGAATTTCTCAACATTCGGGCGACGATAATATTCATGTAAGCGAGATAACAGGTGAACGTGTCTACTCGTTAGACTTTGATGAAGTTGGTGCAGGTGGTAGTGAGATGGGTGCAGATACAATGAAAATATCAGCTCGCTCATTAACTACATTCGATCACGATTCTGAGATAAGTGACTAAAAAGATCGTTTCTATATAAATTTGCTGTTTTGATATTACTGTTTCAAGTTCAAATTTCTACTGTATTATGAAGTATTTTTTTGTAGTATTAGCTGAGCCCTTTTATATGTGTTTATTATCCTGTTGTAATTTTCGAATATATCTTAGAGGAAGAACGAGTAGTGGTATCTAGAACATATTCTACTATTTTGGAGAATTTCTACAAAAACAAATGGTTAATTTGCTCATGTTGAACACGAATATCACCTTTAAGTTTCGAAAAAATATGTTTTTTATACATGAGGAAAAACAAATGGAAAAATATGGCAATATGGCAAATATTTGCTCTTTGAAGCATATATAAATAAATTACAGATTAGCGATTAAAAAACGTATTTTTAGCGTTATTATCCAACGACACCGTGAACTAATGTAACCTTATACGAAGTAAACAACAACGAAAACTGTGGCCACAATCAAATATTTTCAAAATTAATTCGCGTTTCTAGCATACTAAACGGTGTTGTTTTTTTAAAATAAGTGCCATAATCGTGATCAGCATACAAAACTGAGCCTGACTAATCTTTCTCTGTTAATTATTGGAAGTTGCTAAATATAATTTCAAATGGATTGTGGAGATCAATAATGTATCGTTAGTAAATATTATTCAATTAATGTTCTTTACAAATCACATTGTAATTTATTTGCAAGTTTTCAGTTAAAAAAAAAGACTTTTTACAAGATTGTGTCAATATAACATTTTATTTGTCAATCAGTGTTCCGCGAATGTTTGCACGTTTCGCTTCAGCTTCTTTTCGAGCAGCATCTTCAATTACTTTTCGCTTATTCATGCCTTTTCGTTCCAATTGTTTTTCAATAACACGAGCATTTTGTGTATACGAATTGGCAATTTCTCTCTGAAATTAATAAAACAAAAATAACTTTTAAATTAATGTAAGTAATAAATAACATACAGCTTCTAATTCTTCTTCTTCTTCATCTAACGTTGACACTGTCACAGAACTTGTTTTGCCTCGATCTTCTCGTTTAATATTTTTAATAACCTACATAAGGATAAAACAAGACATAGTATAAATAATGAAATGAAATTTTTTTTCTTTAGTCTGTTGACAACATACTTTTTTCGGCTCACTAGCCAAAACTTGTGAATAAACAGTCGACGAATCATTTGCTTTAGTTGATACTGCACCGTCGATAATAAATGTTATATGACTATTTTCTTGATGTTGATAGTACAATGGTAAACCACATCTGATTAGAAGAGTGAAAGATAATAATTCAAAGCTAAGTGATTAAAACTTACTTCAGACATTTTTTTCTGTATTGTTTTTCGATTCCATCGGGTCTAAAAAAAAGTAAATGTTTCGTTGTTCATGCTATATAACATCTTTCATCAGATAAAATGTTTGTCAGGTATCAAATAATTATTTTCATATAAATGATCTCTATCCAGTTAACTATTTACTGGAATGCATGTAACCGTATTTTCTATTTCTCTTTTCGATAAAACTAGTTAGATAAGTGTCGTTCAGTTCTCCACCGTTTGGCTTGTCCAGCTGTGACAAAAATATATTAAAGCGATCAAGACGTCAAAGAGATAGTGTCTGTATCAATAGGTTTTCTAAAAATATGACAAACCTTTACTATCCTTCAATTTAATCAACTAAACATTTTAAAATCGAAATATATTATGAATTAAGAGCACCCTCCTGTCAGAAATACAAAGTTTTTGTAAAAAAACGGATACTGAACTAAGCACCGACGAATAGTACTAAATGTTTGCTGTCAAAGTCATAATAATCTAGGCTTCGCTAAAAGCTTTCATTGGCTTTTGATAAAGTATTCTCAAAGATTTATAAAGGTGATTTGCTCGAGAGCAGAGTCGATAGAAAATCAAAGCCAGAGACATTTTCAAGATGCCGGTTTGTACTGTAACAAGAATAAAGTATATAAGTTCACGCCTGCCTTCTTTCTACAAATGACCAACCAAGTCTAATTAGATCAACAAATATTTTAGACCTTCTATCTAAGGGTGGATAGAAAAGTTGTTTATCATGATATTTATCAAAAAAAGTTGTCATCGGTAATATCAGCTAAGATAACACACAGCGACATGTGAGCATTCTGATTATATGAATAATTTGAAATACAAGCATACCTTCTTCGAATATAAGCCGGTTCATCATCTTTACAGAATTTTTTATGTGCATGTTTAGATGAATCTATGACACGAGCACGATCTCTTGAACGTAACGGAAGTTGATCAACAGAACAATCTAAAATGATAGAAAAATAAACAGCTTCTTAGATTTTCGAGTTTTGAAGTATTATACCCAAAATTAAAGCCAATTGTGAACAAATACAATAGTAGATATGTGGAGGATTGTCCTTGTATTCCTCTTGGTCATCATCTCTGATAACAGAATTTTTTTGCAAATTGGATGCCATATTTTATAATATTACAGAAAATCTAAAAATAAAAAATTGTTCATATTAAAATAATTATCGATTCGAAGTCAACAGCTTCATTAAAATGAATAATCTTTTATTCCAAGTGCAAGACAAAGAAAATAATAGGGTTCTTCTACAGCTCGATCACACCCCCTACTGTGGTGCGTGTGTGATCAATCTGTAGAAGTATCAATAATAGCAATGAAATGATAATTTGACGAGGACATTCAGCAGAGTAGAGAACAGCGATGTAAGTAATACAAAAAAATATAACTGAAGTGATATTAAAACACGAATTTTGTCATCGATTATAAAATTTTCCATAACTAGAAAAATATAAAAAAAATATCAGGTCCATTATTTATAAAGCTAGAAGCATTACATATAGTATCACGCAGGATGTCAACGGTAGGCACTTAGCACAAATGCAATCGTTATCTGACATCTGTCATCAACAACAAACAAAGTTCCAAAAATCTTCGAGTTTTTAAATTAAGTTTTTACAAAAAACAAAACTATTTTCTTCATAAGTAGATTTATGTAACGGTGTAGCAATATAAAAACGAAAGGAAACAACTGGTTGGTCTTCAAGCCACCACTCAAACGGCAACAGTTATCCACTTCACTGATGTGAAATACTGAGAAATCTATTATTTATGATTAAGCGAGTATAATGCTGTGATCACACCATTTAGATAACTTGTTTCCTGCTAGTTCTTAATTTTTTCCGTCAAAGATAGCCGTTATCGAATATAAAAGGTCAGTTTAAATCAAAATGTGTAAGGATAGTGTTTCTGACAATCGGGACTATCAACGTATTTTGGCATGAAAAATGTCGACGGTCCTAATTGATGGAAAAAAATTATCGGATACTTGCCTTGACTTGATTTATAAGAAAAACGGAAAAGTAAGTTTAATATATGAAATATATAGTTTTTGACTCATCAAAATGTTTGGATGTTGCTGGTAAAATATATTTTTTACAGGAAAAAACGATCATGCATTTTAAATGAAGTTGCTAATCTAACATCGGCTATTATTTTACTATGAACGACTTCTTATTTGTAAATGATGAATTGCCCTCAGGATTTACCATTCACGAAACAACCGACCGAAATTTATCAGAAAAACATCTTATCTTAGAAAAATGAAAAGCAACTTAATATTGGTGGAATGAAGAGATTCTATATATGAAAATCCCTACTATCAACATTAAATTTGGTAATTTTACATTGATAGTAGAGATTTTTGGATGCCTTCATTTAACCTTCATATCCTCGATTCTTTTTAGATTACGGCGTAGTAGACTTATCACGGTGTAATTACGAAAATGGTGAAATTTTCGACATAATTACGCCGTAATAAAATGGTGCTGTATTGTCATTTTTCGCAAACTAAAGACTATTGGCTTGAAATCAGTAATTAATGACCTATAACTGTTAAAAGAATGAATTCATCTTTTGCAGACAATTGCATGTTTCACCTGGTACAATAGTAAATTAACATCTTTACCGTTACATGGAACATTTTCCCTGTGGCATTCTTCGGTAGGGAATAATTACCTAGCACGATAAGATAGATTTTCTTGTGGAAGTTTTCTAGAATTCCTCAAAAGATCTATCGTCTATTCGCACTCAGAAACAGCAGAAACACATAATTTTAGGCAGTTTGTCAGTTTGAACACGAACCCTCTTATGATACTAGTCGAGTAGAGTTTCTAGGGTAAAATATCTGAAAGCATTGATGTGGAGTTCCGAGAAAGTCCAGTCTAAATATGACATTTCATAAGGAGCATGATGCCTTTCGGATTGTATAAGTCATTAGCAAAATAAATTGAGACTGATTCTTGCTTTATCAACACAAGTGAACTTCACTTTAATCATAAAAAAACATATACTTGCTTGACTTTATGCGAGCTGTTATGATCACAAGGATACCTCTATAAGACAAAGAAATGAAATATCTCTGCTTCTTCAAATTCTTATAAAGGTATGAGAAGAGCAAATAAGAGTAGAACAATTGACATTTTTTATACTAAAGCAGTTTTGAAAAAATCATTTAGAGGTAGCATATATTGATGCTTTATTAATCATATCGAAATTATGAAAGAGTGACAAAACTTTGATTTTTTCATAAATTTTCCCCTGGATTACGTTACTGCCACCGACTTCTATGCTTAGCCTATCCGATAAAGTAGTCGATCATAGATTTTAGTGATATCTAAGTTTAGATGGTCTCCCACAAACAGTCGATTTTCCTTCTTAAAGGCATCTCGTGGCTTTATTCTTGCAACTATAGGTAGGTTGTTATATTGTGCTTAGATCATTAAAATCAACTGCAATTATTATACAACGTTTGGAGAAAATATGGATTTATAGAAAATCACTCTTAACAGGAAAAAGTTATTGCTCAAAATAGGCTGTCTGTTCTTTATTTTCTCTATTAACCAAAAGCAAAATTTAGACTGTAAAAGCGATAATGAACGGGAAAAAGGATGTCAACATCAGTGACTATTGTGTAATCAGCAGTCCAGAATCTATCCTATACACCTACATCCTTTTTTCAAATATGTTTTTAGATGCTATTCGACTTTGAGAACATAAAAAAAATTATATACCTAAATTCGATTTCGATGTATAGATAGAGGAAAAAGCAATATCTTAGAAAGGTCAGTTTGATAAAAAAAACTCGTCCTTGGGAGTATTCTAGAACGGTGATGTTATACTGAAACTTTCAGGTTGCTCGAGCTAAATTCTTGTATGTTAGTAGACGTTCTCATATAAGTAACCTGAAGTTTTTTGGCAAAAAATCATCAGACAAACGTTTTCTTACATAAAAGAAGCAAAAAAAATGATCTAAGTTATCGATGGAGTAACGTTTAGCTTCTTGCCGAGAAAAAACAGTAGCTTTCTGCTATGTATATGCGTGTGTGTGTGCAGTTATTATAATAAAAAAATGTCTAAAAGCACACGTATATCTATTTGTATTTGAATTGAATGTCGTGCTCAATCTTTATATCATATATAGGATGAGACAAAGAGATGACAAAAAAATATGAATATACGATAATTATCAAGTATATAATAAAAATGAAAGTTTCTGCATGCATGAAAACTTTTTTCTCTCCCTATTAACATACGGCTCAACATGGCATGATATATGTCAAACACCTTCTATAGGTCAGTGTTCCAGAACATACAGATATAGCGTATCAAAATTTTCGTAATAATTCTATGATGAAACCAAAGTGATACGATATTTTTCGTATAATCAACAACGAAAGATAATGAAAAGATCATTTTCTATGAGTTTATCACAATTGTCTTTCGTTAATAAGACTATGAAGTTGTCAACTCGCACGTTTGTTGTACAATTAAAGCATTCGTGTTACAGTAATAAAAACTTCTCCTACACCTACACCTTGAACTATCGAATTAAGATCTTTAGATTTGAACAAAGCACTTATGCTATAAAGTTTCATGATGCCTTCTATTTATAGAGGCAAGATGGTTTTTTTTTATCTTTTCTCGCATGGCATTGATTAATTGACGATAATACATGTTTTTCATGCATGGTTTGATTTTTTTGTTTCTTGAGATGCAGTAAATGAAGCGAACCGTTTCATGGTCTCTAGAGGTAACAAGCGTATTTCTGCATAACTGAAAAAAAAAGAATAGAGAAGTAAAGAGTAGTACCACCATTGCAGATCATCATATATATAGTGCCATATGAACGAATCGCTTCGTTACGGATAGACGAATAATATCACAAAACATTAACACACTCTCCTGTTTGCGGAAACACATCAAATGCTTTCGATCAAAAAAAAAAAGAGAGCAAAGAGAGGCATAGATGAAGGGCGAGTTTAATAAGGAAAGAAGGGAGATATAGATATATACGGTTGGGAAATTCTAATGATAGACTTTCTCGATAAGTGTCTCTTTATCTTTGATACACTAAACTGAAGTTTTGCATGAATTTATTGCAGTCAATGAGCTGAGAAAAGTATAGAATCGAAAGAGAGTGTGCCATGCAAATGAAGCGAAAAGAGAAGTAGAGAAAAATGCAATCATCTTATAAAAAAAACTTTACCTATGCCGTTTGATAATTGCGCGTTCTAGGAATTTTTTGCAAAAAAAACTAACAACAGAAATATTTTAAGGTTATGTTGAGAAGATCTTATTATTCTATTTAATTGAGGGTATTTTTTTATCGTCAATAAGACAATGAAAGAGCTCACTGTATAAAAAAGATTTCTGTTAAATACACATATTCTGATCGCATAACTTGAACTTCTAGGAAACTTTGAATTATTGAAAATAAATAGAATCTCTCATTAAACTATTGTGAATTGTGATGATGCATTTATGACAAACCATTTTGTGTCACTCACTAACATCATAGGAATCGTTACTAAACAAACATCGCTAAAGAAATTGATTTTTCTTAGTAAAATATATAATATGTGATCTTCTTTCTCCTCTGCTCCGGTAAGTACTGTCTATATATATCTATATATATAGGTATATATGTAGTAAAAAAAAGAAAAAAATGACGGAGAATATTTATTATGAGTAAAATGCAACGCACCGAAACGAACAGAACAAACGAAACAAGACAACGAAACATTATCTCTCATTTATTTTCATACTATAGATACAACAACGGCAACGGTGTGTGAGTGTGACCGATCTGTTCTTTAAGAAAAAGAGAGAGAGAGAGAGAGCAACAAAAAAGACGTAGAACAAGAATATAAAGTAATTCAACCGCGCATTAGAAATTACTTATTACAACGTGATACGCGGTGAGAACAATTTAAATTTTTTCTTTGTTATATCTAAAAATTATTCAACAGTATATCGATATTTCCATAGGTCCACACCCGAGAAGAGGATATTATAAAAGGACAATAATTTTTTGTCAGTTCTGACAATTATTACAGACAGAAAAAAGTATATACTGGCAACGTCCAAACAGACTGTTGTAGATCCTCACTTTTTGTCTAAATGAAATCAGTAGAAGTCCTTTACACCATAGGATATAATCTTATTCTGCCAAAATAACTCATACAAATGCACGTGTTTCTAGTTTCTTACAAATAAGTATTCAAGTCTGAAAGATATCCCATCAATAGGAAAATATTCAACAAAATGTTGACAAGTGAGATATATAAAGAAATTGATTTTCTGGATTGTTTTAGATTTACTTGATAAGTGTATTTAGTAGAAATGTAGATTCATTTTGTAATACAAACATGGCATAGCGAAGCTGAGAGAAAAAGAGAGAGGGTAACTAACATAGGTATATAATGTATACATGTTTGTGTATACAACGTTCCTATTTTTCTTCTTTTTTTTTTTTTGTTTCTTCTCATTGCGATGACATTATCTTAAACAAATACAGGTGTATAAATGTCATTTTTCTGTTGATCTGAGCATTCATCGTAGTATAGAGAAAAAAGTATTTAAACAAATTTGCATTCAAATACCTCCTATTTCCTTCTCTCTATCTCAATTCAACTTCATTATAGATTGAGAAAAATACTTCATTTTTCATTCTCTTTTGTTGTTCACATGCAGAACGAATTATACATTAGACTTTCTCATACATAGTTGTGGCACCATAATATGTTCGTGCATCACTGCATTTCATTTGTCGCACGTCACTGACTATGCTATTATCAACGTCGTTCTCACCACTCAATAATATCAGGAGAAGAAAAAACACAGCAAACGGGAACAGAAAAGAAAGGCATACACATAGGATATTTAGAGACACATCACTGATAGAGACGGAGTATATAATAAATGGAATAACAAGACTAATAGTGCATGATAGTGGAAAAAAAGTAAGTCATTCATAGATCATCATATCTGTATACATGATTTTTTATATTTGATATTTTAATGAATAAATTTTTTAACTAACTTCTTTTTTCAACGTCGTAATTTTAACATAAAAAAGTTCTTTGAAGTAACTTTTTTTTTAAAGCGGAGATGATAATATTTAACATATGTATAATAATATATAATAATCATTTGTCTCATTATTATAGAAAAGTACTCATTCGTTTAGATTCTTTTTCTATTTCTGCGTTCTTTATGCAAGACTTATGGCAAAAGATCCGTGACCATCATCAATATAGTTGGAAGAAATAAAAAAATCTATCGCGTCGCACACGAACAAAAGAACAACAGAAAAAAGAAAAAAAGGTATTAGTTTAATTTCTCCTCGGAACACTGCTCACGAAAATTTAATAGTATTCATTCATATATCAGTGCCGACAAAAGAAAACAAGAAAAAATCAAAACAAATTTTACCGTGATTAAGATGAAAGATTGATAGTATATGTGTTTGAAAATGACACGTGGTATGTAGAACATCAAAGCTTTTTTTAATTGTCTACAATTTATTTAGTACATCCTATTGAGGTAAGCTCACCTTTACTTATTTAATTTTTTTGACAGTAACACTGTGGCAGCATCAGGGCTCATTCTGATTCTTAGAAAACACGTTTGAATCGGTTCTACTTTTGACTAAAATCGATTGATTATTAAGCTTTTTTTTGAAGTACACACAAGGTATATAAGTTATCAGATCAGTTACGGAGTTATTGCATTTCGATTGATTTTTTGATAGAATTGAAGCGAAACGGAAGCGATGCGTGCGAATGATGCTAAGCTTCGTTACTTTTGTTTCGGTTTGATAAGCATGATAATGAGTACACACACATATGGATATATATATATGAATATATGAATAAGAACAAACAGGGTGAGATGAAACGAACATTATAGATATCGGTTGCTTGTGTGCATAAAGCTAATAGTAAAGTATGATGTATGCCCCAGGTTTAGATATGCCCCATAAGTAATATTAAGGCGAAAAAGAGGTTGGCTATCATCATGCCTGTCTGAATACGATAGTCAGAGGTATCATCTCTTATAGCCAAGCATATGCTCCTTCTAAGTAACAAAACTGATTTCATGCGCATCACTTCATTATCTAATTCGGTTTATACTTTATATACGTTGTTCTAATTGAGTTAAAACATCGTCTATATTCTGAAATTAAGTAAAGAGCACGATCGCAGATAAATGAGACTCATATATTATACTCTGATAGGTGAGTACCAAACTAAATGTTTTTTTTTCGCGCGATTTTGAACATCACATGTGTATGCTTAATCCAAAACGTTTTTTTTTCTTCTTCTCTACATCTCTATCTTTACGTAAGAAAGGATTAAGATCATATGATGCATATCAACCATTCACATTCTATTGAATGATGAACTAGCTATCCATAGTTAAACATCAGTGACATTTTAGATTAAGTAGAAAAAACTGAGTGTCACGTTCATGTATATTCACTTTATTTACATATCGGAGTACTGCAAATAACAATTATGTGTATCTCAATGACTCGCATTGTTGACAACAATTACGTGACTCTTGTTTATAGTTGTATCTATCGAAATGTATGACTACTTCTGTATGTTTTGTCAAAATCTATTGGCGAATGAAAAATTTAATCAGAGTTTTTTTTTCTTGTCAGAAATCCTCACATTGAATTTCATTTATTACTAACATAAAGTCATTTGAGAATTTCTAATTGGTTCCACTTCGATCGTTTCAGTTATTTTGAAATATGGATAATTCTTTTACTTCAAGCTGTAGTATCTACCGTATATTCCTATAAAACAGATTTTGGTTAGGTCAACTTTAAGTAGTTCTTAAGACATTTTCTTCTACACATCTATAACCCATAATCGAGTACACAGCATGAAGACTTCGGTCTTCTCATATCTCAATGACTCTCAGTTAACGTATAATTTGTTTAAGTGCTATCGAAATAATTTTTTAATTTTTTTCTTTTTTGTAAACATTAATTAAAATGTTGACGTTGTGGGTTACTTGATGAAATGATGATCGGTGATTTTTTTTTGTGTGTATGTGTTCTATTTTTTTCTTTCTTTCTGTCTCTTTTTTTTTTCCTATACCACAACGGAGCTGAGCGAACGATTACTCGCTGTACACATACTTTCGTTTTCTGTTTTTATTTTCACGGCCATCATCATCATCATCAATAGATTTCTTGTTAAACTTCATGTGTGAGTGTCGATCATGTAGAACAAATATAGATGAAAAATATCTACAAAAAAACCTAAACAACAAAAAAGAAAGAACCCATTTGTACTATCTAGGTTAATACCGTATATATATATATATATATATATATTATAATACAGAAAAAAAGAGGGAAGAAATCTTCGTTCCACATGATGAACAACATTTTTCAAACATATAATCATTCGGTGTTCTTTTTTTTTCTCTTCTTCATTGCTTTGTATGCCAATTTTGGAATATTAAGGTGAAATGAAAAATATCATTGTTGCTCATGCAGATGAAAAAGCTTTTTTGTTAACAACAACGAAGTTTTAAAACGGAAATAATTTGGATTGCTTCGTTAAATATTTCTTCGTTACGGTTACCCAAATATGGTTAAATTGACTAAGTTCGTGATCTATTGAAATTATGATGGTTGTTACTAACTCTATCTCTCAATCGAACCTGATTAATAAATGCTTTGCATGATGAATTGTATAGAAAGAAATAAAAAACTGAACTGCTGCTATTTTCTTTCCTTTTTCTTATTCTATCAGCACATGTATCTACCTACACACAGACATACACATATATGAATAATAATAACTCTAGAAGAGAACTCGTGCGTGAACAAATCGATCGTTAATGAGACCGCGACTGCATAAAATGTTTCTCTCTGTAAAAAAAATGTCTTTCGGCAAATAATGGTAATCATCGACACATGTTTGATTATGGGTACTCTCGATGTGTTTGTGTGTTTATATGTGACGGAATTTTTTATATGAAACAAAATGTATGTAGAGAATAATAAAAAAGAAATTCTCAGGAATCTAAACCATCCAACCGAAACGTATTTTTTCATAAGCTTAAGAAAGAAAATGTTGCTATAATTATGTGAATGATATACAAATTATACTTCTGTGTGACCTCTTTATTTTGGTTGAATTAAGAAACAGATCATCTTTTTACTAGTATCTCAACGGATTATATATCTGCTATCCGTCTCCTAATGTGGTTGTAATATCATAAGAATAGTAGAATGATCAGCTATGATTCAAAGAAAATTTTAATACAAAGTGAAATTTTATAGTTGTTCTTATTCAATATATCTTTCACATTTTAGACAATGATTACAGATTAGTATAGAATGTTGATTATTAAGTATGGCACATACTCCTGTACTATCAACGATTAATGACTACAATTCAGCTACAGTAACACCAATAAACGTTTCAATGATACAAGAGACTATCTCCGATGATATAATAGACAAACGAAAGACTACAGAAGAATTGTCTACAGAAATATTGATTAAAAGTGAAAATGACACAACAGCATCACACTGGATTAAAGATCAGAATAATAACAATAATCAGACTCAATATGAGCAAAAACAACAGCAAGAAGTAGAAAGATTTAATCATGAAATTCAAGATGATGATGATGAACTTGATGAAAAAAAACTACATATAACATCTACTACTGATGAACAACAACTACAAGTGGACAACGACAGTAACACAAACAGTATGTGCCTATTAGTTTCATAGACAATGAAAGGTGTTCTAGTTGAGAATTTCTATGCCAGAACGTTCATTATATTGAACAAAAATCTGTATCTCAAAATCGATACATCGCATTGTATCTCAAGTTTTTTCGCAACGTATCATTTTCCATATCTGATTATTTTTCCATTGTTCAGTAGTAAGTGATATAACATACTCTGAACAGGTAGCTATTTCCTGCTGAGTTCCCCAAGCAGTATCACGAAAAACCAAGATTCATCAGTTTAAAAGCCGTGAGCTTTGACAGCCGTTATGTCAACGTTTTTGAATATTATTTAGACTTAGTGACACTTATCATTTAAACTTAGACACATCAGCAAAAGATCAGGCGATCCATATTGTCGTGACTATTACTCTCGTGTCTTTGTTTAGATAAAAATCGCTTTTGTTCATCGTCAATTAATCAATTAGGCGGTGAGTTCATCAATGGAAGGCCATTACCAAGTGACACACGTGAAAAGATCGTAAAATTAGCTGAACAGGGTGTAAGACCTTGTGAAATAAGCCGTCAGGTTAGTATCCGATAAAATTTGTGTTTATTAAAAATAGGTGAATATTTTTCACATCTTTTTTAATCTTTAGTTATCGGTTAGTCACGGATGTGTTTCAAAAATCTTAAAGAGGTATGGTTAAATTTTCATCTGTAGTGATTTTCTTTGAGATTAACTACAATGTGTTAAAAAAAATTAAATCTTTTAGAAGAAACAAAAAACCTACGACAGGTACTTTTCTAGAAAAACAATATGGTGTTGGATATTATACTGACTGACTGTAGCATGATCCCATATAGGTTTCAGTCCTGTAATAATCTAAGTTAAAAACAGAGTTACCGTTAATCATATAAACAGAGATAAATTGAGCCTATTCTACCACTACGAGCAGCTAATAATTAAGGTTCCTATGCTGCTTTGCTCTGGAAGAACTTATTGACAAAGAAACAATCGTATATTAACAATTACACATTTGCTGCTCATTATTAAGCACATATTACTAGTTGTTGCATGCCTTAGCTACATAAATATTTTCATACTGCTTCTAAATACAGAAGGTGTGCTTAATTTAGATTCCGTTTATTCGGTACCACAGCACCGGGTCTTATTGGTGGTTCGAAACCTAAAGTAGCTACGCCCGAAGTTGTTCGTCGCATAAGAGAATATAAACTGAATAATCCTCAAATATTTGCATGGCAAATAAGGGAAAGTTTACAAAAAGAAGGCATCTGTTCTACTGAAAAATTGCCAAGCGTCTCTTCCATTAATCGAATTGTACGTTCGAATCGTCGAATTGTGGTTAATCCAGATGGAACGATTAATGGTAAACCATAGATTTTAGTTAATTGATGAATATCATAACGCATTTACTCTTTTTTTTTGTAGAAGTCGATTCTGATTTTGATTTGTATGATAGTGATGATGAAAATTCAGCGAAATCTGAGGTATTTATTCGATTTTGAATACTAAGTTGTGTTTAATGTAATGATATCATTTTTAGCGTGCTAATGCTTCGTCGCCATCATCAGGATCTGTTGGTTCATCGCCACGTGCGGGAAATATTCGGCATCGGGGAGATTGCCGCTGTGATTCTTGTGTGAAAAAATACAAATTTTCACCCTGCAACAATAAGTCAACAAACGGAGAAATTGTTGATGGAATTCACGCAAGTGAATTGGAGAATGATAACAAATGTAAGTTCGCTAACGGATGAGTAGGATAAATCTTCCTTTTATTTTTTACAGTCTAGTCTTAATTTTTTTCTAACAAATTTCGTTTTATACCATAAAATAATAGATTGTCTGGGAGATATAGCAAAGTTTCAGCAATCTCGATTACTTCTAAACTGTTTAAAAAAGTTTTTCTCAACACTGCACGATACATTGAGTTAAGAGTAAAATGTATATTCTGGTACCCCGAAATGTCCATGTGTCTCAAAATGATGATTTTGGGCGAAATCGAAAAAGGAGAGAAAGTTCTCTTCGGTTACTTTTAACTTTGAAGAATTTCAAAAAATATTCAGCTAAAATGACTAACTATCTGACTGTGAAAAATAGAAAAGTTATTCTAAAAATATGGCGAGAGAAATTTATTCTAACCCATTCATTATTTTTATCTGAAAACTGATTGTCATAATAATTATTGTATTTTTGTTTCGTCTAGCACCATATAATCATCAATTGTTAGATGAATCAAATTTGAACAGTATCGATCTAGACTTTTATTCAACAACGAATAAAATATTTGAGAATGAGCCTGGTGAATTAAACTTAAAAGCGGTTAGTAAATGAAACATTTATAGGTATATGACAATTTTATTATTTTAATTTCTTCTTAACAGCCACCACCAGCTCACTGTCGTACAAAACTTTCTTCTATATTCACATCTTCTCACGATCATCCACTTGATTTATCTATCACAACAACAAATCACAATCACAAACAAAGGAAAAAACAATTGAAACATAATCCTCTTTCTGATACATTTCAAAATGAACCATTAAACCTTTGCTCGGAAAGTAAAAAACGACCAACAAACGATATCATTTCGTCACCATCGTCAAAACGTAGTTCAACAAACATTCCAAATAATCTCACAGATAAATTACAAACGCATTTATTATCGGACAACATCTCTTTACACCAACAACAACAGCAGCCGCCAGCAACATCACTCCCAACTTTCTTGCACAGTGTATTTGCTCAAAATTCGTCACATCCAGTGTTTTTACCGTTCTGGAATCCACTTCTCGATGCTCAACAACATCAACAATTATTCCAACAATTACAACAACACTATTCTCAGCATCATCATCAGAAAGATGTAAAAACATCGATAGCAAAATGAACAGTGTTTTTTTTCTCTTCACAACCTCTTATCTAGTCAAGAGTATCACGTTTCAATATTTATGTATGCATTTAAACAAAATCACGAGCATCACATATATTCACGTATTTATAATCCCGAGCTACCTACTTCTAAGAACTATTCACGTATTTTCTCTTGTTTCTGTTTGTATCTCAGTGTAATTGTACTCGTTAATTTTGTTTTCTTCATAGGGAGAGTTTGTTTACTCCCTTATTTTTTGTTCTGGAATAAATATGTGCCATATATAAAAACCACTGTCTCCGATCCATCAAGCCTTCATAGTCCAAAATATATATTGCACATTTGAAACTTCTCTCAGGATGCCCAGTCGTTTTTGGCATTGATCTTGACATCTGCGTCATTCCCACTACTCCCGCGAATCATTAAACAGTGCATTTTCAGATTTCTACGCCTCATTGACAGGCAGTTGAGGGCAATTGCCTCTTCTGGAAAAAATATATCAAGGGTGAATAATTATATTTCGTAGCAGTATATTTTCTTAAAATTTGAAATAAAAACAAGAACGATGTTTGATTGTAAAATTACGTAAGTCTCTAGGAAGCACGCCTCTGCATGTACCGTTCTAGGAAAGTTTCCCGGCTACACCTATGCTTTATGTATCTAAGACGAGTAGTTTCTTAACTCAAAAATGCTTGATTAGCACTAGAAAGCTCATCCAGAGGTTTGTATGCGATTATTTTACGTGAACAATGTGTATTTAGCTCACAATAACATTGAATATACAATTGCTTCTGCACTTTTAGTTTTTTCGTGCATATATTGTTAAACTGTGGTGGTTCAAAAAAGTTCTAGATTTGCAGAAAGCAATACCCAGACTTTACTCTATGTGTCGCCTCGTTTTCAATGCATGGAAGAATCTCTTGATAGGACGAATAGGACATAAGTAGACACACTTTTCTGCTTGTTAACGACACATTGTAGTATAGTCCAACTTATATACTTCACAACCTTAATGTGGCTGTAGTTTCCCGTGGGATGCGCGCCTTCTTATACTCAAACCTACGTTACTTAGGAACATCTATTTGAAGATGAACGTATTCATATTTGTCTAAATTTCAAAAAAGTTTATTTCTTTTTTATTCATTCGTTATCATTAGAAGCGGTTCATGATATGGAAACTACTCATTCTCTCAGTTTATCATCACATCCTACTATGCTTCACATAAATACAATTCAAAATTCAAAAAAGCGTTCAACACGAGAAATACTATCGACGGCTGAAGTAAACAATATGAATAAATGGTCATCACAACAAAATGTCATTAATTTACAACAATCAGCGGAAAATTATTTTCTCAATGAGCATATATTTAGTGATTTAACGATAACAGTGAATGGTGGACGAGTCTTCGTAGATAAATCACTTTTAGCGGCTGCATCACCCATTCTACAAAACCATTTTCAAGAAAATCCATCAGTAACAAATATTGATTTAATAGATATTCATCTCGACCAAATGTTAGTTTTATTGAAATTTCTCTATCCACAATTTGACTGTACCTTAACACGAGAAAATGTTAGTTTTCTTGTTGAAATGAGTGAGCGATTTAAATTAAATATTCTTCACATAATGTGTCGAAATTTTATAATATATTATCTATCAAAAGTTCGTGGAGTTAATGACGATAAATATCTAAACAAGAAAAACTATCGGCAAGGTGAACTGCAAGATACCAAGGAAGATCTGATATTGTTTGAAGATGGTTGGTAGTGGCAATATTTTCTTTCAAATGTTTATGATGATTTACAATTGTAGGTACACAAGTAAATGCTCAACGTGAAACTGGACTTTTTCTATCGTGGCTATGTGTTTACTTTGATTCGGATAATATGCGAATAATCGAGCCATTAATGAATGTCATTAAACAATGTAGTATTGAGTGTTTAAAAACAACAATCGATTTAAATGGTTCAGTTAGCTGGAAAATGCAAGCGGCAATTTACAAGGCTCGTGCGCAATATTTAGAGCGAACATTTATTTAATAAAATCAACAACAAATAAAAATATTTTTCAATTCTGACTATCGATTTTATTTTATCCGATATACCTTCCTCCGAAACAGAATGAAAATCGTGTGATTCAGCACGAACAGTATGTTTTAAGGAAAGAATTCATGTAGTTGAACTCTGTTCACTTTCTCACTTCTTCTTAACAGCCAAACACTGGAAAAAGAAGAATTAAGTAGGTGTTCAGGGTACCAAAAATATAGATCAAAGGAAAGTAGAGCACGTCTAACTGTCCGATACTTATTTGAGTCTTTTTTTTGTATTGTTTGAAATGGCAATCGGGGATAATAATCAGACAATGAGCTTGTAAGCTTGACAATGAGAAAAATATTCAGATGTGAAGTTTTTTGACAACGTACAAGTGCATACGGAGTTGAAAGCACAGGAAACGGTTTCGCTAAGAAAATGACCGAATATGATTTTCAGCAAAAATGCTCAGAAATTATCTAAAATGCTTCGCATTTTACTTCTCAACGTGTCTGACTTCCTAAAACTGCTTCTGGCCGACGAGAGAAAAAAGTGTATTCTTATTTTTCGTCATAATTTCTACGAAGGCCATGCACTATATTCCTTAAAGTTTCATATATAAAATCTACGCTCATTCAGAGTATGTGAAAACAAGCCAGCAATTACCCTGAAAGGAATCGAAAAAATCGTAAGTCGTATCTAAATTTTCAATTTTTCCACGCTTTTTCATATTTTTTAACAAATTGATTGTCTCTATGAAGATCAAACCTTTTTCAAAGGCTTTAGAGACTTTAAGACAAGTATCTAGCCCACGAAAAATGTTTTTCAGAAATCCTTTGGGGATCATGAAAAATCTTTTAGAAAACTTTCTAGGAACTTAATTCCAGAAAATAGTGCTAATGCAACCTTGCATATGGCATTCAATACTCTTATTTCATTTGACATTTCCGTCCAAAAACGATCAAGCATTTCTCTACCAACAGGAGGTTCAGCATTTTCCTGTATTTCTGAATTTTTTTTTTATATAAGCTTTATTCTGTCAAAATACAAGCGGAAGAATATTCCATTATAGTATTCTAAACTAAAACTATCGAAAAACACAAAATCAATTTTTGTACGAATAGAGATTCGAACATGTGAACTTAACTTTGTAGTAAACTACAAAACTAAATTCACCGTTCTGTATCTATATTCTGTACAACGATTGAAGTTGTGCTTTTGAATTAATCACTAATGATGTGTCATTGACATTTGACATTATAGAAAAAGTTTACTATTCTTATAATAAGAAATATAGAATCTAAAACAAATATATTACTCAAGTTCCTTATATGACCAAGATTTATAGACAATCTGATTCAATGAGAAAATAATGGCTCTTGGATAAAATTAGAAAAACGTGACACATTTTCCGAGTGTATAAAGAATATCATCCAACATATGCATTGTATGTACAAAACTGTTTTCTATTTATAAAAAATGAAAACCGATAAACATAATTACAGTAGTAGTAATTATAAAACATCTGAATGAACAAATAGCACCGGCAAATTTTGGTAATAGCAATTATTGAGCATTAATGTTTTAGCCAAAGTCAAATGGTGGACAGTGCATCGTTCACTACACAAACGACATTAAAGCAAATTAGACAAAAAAAAGCAAAAGAACAATAGCAGTTAAACTGTTCTATTGTCTGTCGTACACATCTTCAGAGAAAAAGGCTCAAACAAGTGTCCCACAGTTAAGTTAAGGGAATAGCCGCGTTTAAATCTTGTCTACTTTATTTTTTACATAATGCTTGAGAAGAAAAATAAAAATTTGTTGCATAATTTAAAAAATGAAACAAAGAGAGAGTATACATAAACACATATGAGTGAATTGTGCTGATATTGTACCGTTGTAATCCGAAGAATCCAGGAGAAGAGAAAAACTGACCGCTACCACCAACATTCCATCCGAATTCTACTGGACATATCTTATATATAGCTGCAGTTTGTTGAATTATATCACTCAATGTATAAGGTTCGAGTTGTCTGTACCAATTGCGCGGTACACGCTCAACCTTATGTATCTGTTGCAGGAGAAATTAAAATTCCACTGGATTTTAATTTCTCCTGCAACAGACTCATCTTGATCACGACGCGATTGCTGATGTCGTTGTAAACGATATCAGTGTGTGATTAATTTGATTAAATAATAAATTGGGCATAAGTAGTGGTAAAGACTGTATAGATTCACCTCATAGGTGCTTATTAAAAATATTAAAACATATGTTCTGCCTTTTCTCTCGGTATTTTGTTCTATTATTTGTGTAGCAAAAATCCTATATACCACATACACGTTGCTCGCGCTTACATTTTCTGTTTTTGAATGTGTAGGTTTACGATCAGATCACTTTTCATTGCTTTTCTGATAGAGTGAAGCGCTGTTTTTAGTCAGCATCTATGAAGTGAATCTATGTAGCCTTTATCACTACTTATTCCCATAGCTATTTCTAAACGAAAGTGACGAATGCTGAACCCTTTTTATGTTGTCGTGAGGTTAATCTAGCCGATTCTTTCTTAAATTTACTTTCATAATATAAAAGATTTTCGTTTTTAACGACCAAACAACGCGTTAAAGGTTTCAAAACCAACGCTTTTTTTTTGGTTGTTTAATCGCGTTTTTTTTATCTATTCGTTTGAAAACGTGGTTTTCGGAATTTTACAACGCGCTAGAGAATGTGTTTTACGATGAATGCGAACTACAATGAAAACGTTAATTAACGCGTTCTGAAATGATTCAGAAATAAAAGCAGAGGGAAGATACAGAGGTTTGAACCATCAGTTTTGTCCCACTATTTTTCCACTTTTCCCATTCGGTCATATCCTCTTGACATTACATTAGCTGACAACAAACTAATGAAGAGCAGTAGAATGAGTACTTAGCAGTTCGAAATAACGTAAAATTTCAATTCCAGGAAAAAATCGTTAGAAACGGTACGAAAGACGCGTTAGCGAACGATCGTTAACAGAGCCATTTAAACGCGTTTTCTGTCGTTCAAAACTTTAGAATAATGCGTTGTTCGTATACCAGATACAGAACATCCGTTTAGACCACCTCGGGTAACTGCTGCACGTGGCCCTTGTCCTGATTTAAATGCTGCTGTCAAGCATGGTTACATTAATTGAAGTGGTATTGTAACAATAGATGAATTGATAGATGGACTAACAACTATGTACAATATTGGTAGAGATCTTGCTGTTATGTTTGCTGTAGGAAATATTTTTCTTCTTGGTAACCCTGACACTGGTAAATTATCAATCGATCATAGTTCAGATGAAACTGGTGTTATCATGGATAGTATCCCGGATGGTTTAAATCAGCATAATGTATTAGAACTTGATGCGTCATTAACACGTAATGATTATGATTTAGCTAATGATAGCAACGATATACCGTTGTAAACGATATCAGCAATCGTGTCGTGATAATAAGAAGTTTTATTTTGGCTTAAGAGAAGTTCATTTGTATGATGCAGCAAGCTTTCTTTATGGAGTATTTCCAAGTGGTGTAATGACGTGTTAATGACGCATCAAGTTCTAATACATTATGCTGATTTAAACCATC
>CAJNOQ010001159.1:0-35180 GCA_905250885.1 Didymodactylos carnosus | reverse complement strand
AGAGAGAGAGAGAGAGAGAGAGAGAGAGACAGAGAGAAAATGAAGAAATAGAACAATTATACTTGAAATAATATTCTAGATTGTAATGAAATTGTAATTACTTTTCAACGAAAATAAAATTTCTATGAATTACAAATGTTTTAATAGTCAACTCTTTAGATGTAAGTTAGAATTAGACATGTACCAGTTATATAACTGATACCAGAATATTTGGAAAAATTGTTATAATATGATTATTAAGAATTATTCCGAGCTGTGAAATATGTCATTTTGTAGAGAAAATGTGTCCTCTACATATTTGTTGAAAGAAAGAAAAAAATTCAAACTCAACTGTGAATACGAACATGAACAATCTAGAATATCGTAACTGTACATGATAATTGATGACCAGTTATTTCACTATTCACGTTTCTTCAGTAATTCGTTAATAAAAAACTTTTCTCTTTTATTTTTTAGGTTTTTGTTTACTGAAAATGGATAGATCAAACGTTTCTGTACAAAATTTTACGGCCGGATATAACTTGTCTATAGCTGGTGCATATTGCGTTAGAATAACAGGTTCTTAGAGGAGAAAAGTATAAGATGAAATTGTTCAGCTGTTTCCCTCTTGAATTAAAATATATCAGTGGGGAAAGTTATATCAACAAGAAAACTGAAAATAAGTACTATTAAATATATTGAAATTTGCTTGTCTCTTTGTTCTATAAAGAAAAAAGTGCTCTCGTGGACGGCACATGTTTTTGCGATGGACTGGACATAAAATTCTAACTCATTACACGATGTGTCATCTACCAATGCGTATTCATGTATCTTTTAATGTGTCCGATCTATCACAAAAGAATGCGCCTAATATCCAGTATATTTTAGCTAATTTCTGAGAAAATATAATTAAAAGTATATGTATTGTTTAGTTTATCTTTGAATGACATCAAGAAAATATGAAGAGACAAGACATTTCAAATCTTATTTATAACTTCTATCTCGGAGCAGTGTAAGCTGCTTATAGTCGAACCACTTAATCGTCGAAGATACTTTTCTTACGTTAGAACTGAATCATCGAGCATCGAAATAATTTTTGATCTTCATAGTAAAATTTTGGGTTTATTATGCAGACATGCTATCGCAAACAAAAAAATGAATGAAATGACATCAGGGCACATTAAAATGCATTGAAGTGTATAGGACACATTCCATCAGAGATATAACAGATGTATTCTCTGTAGACGTACTATCGAATATGTTATCCTGCCATAAAGCACTTGTCGGTATGATACACATTTTAGGTAATATAAATGGCATTTTGAATGCACCTTCTCACACGGCATATTTCAGTATTTCAAGACATTTTTGTTTACAGAATAGGTCTATATCATTGCCTTCTGTTTTGAAATGGATAGTAGTAGAAATAAACACAATTAGATTTGATTATTGATAAGTATAAGAAATGAGCAAAGTATCTGTTATTGACAGTATTGTATCTTTGGATCTCTCTATGCTTGAATTTAATCCGCTATATCACAACGAATATGAAAAGGGTGGGTAGATAGTAGAAATAGTTTCTTAGTAAAAAGAAGAAACTAAAACGTTTCTTTTGCTAAACAATGAATTTTTTTCTTTTATAATTGAACGATTCATTGTTCACATTGTCTATAAAATATTTATATTTGATCAGTGTGTGATCCTTCCTTTATGATTTTACATACACACATACAAGTATGTACTGCTTCAAAGTCAGCGTGTTGTTTGAGTCAAGTATCTTTAGCCCTTAAGGCGTCTTGTAATTACAATTAAATACTAGTCAGAAATATTCTCTTGTCTCAACGATAAGGATGAGATATGGATGAGAAAAAAAAGAAGTTTGTTCACATTATAGTTACAGATGAACAGACATATGAAATTTCTTTTCTGAAAACGTGTATTTCGAAGAAGTAGCTACTATTTTAAAGAATAATTAGAACAAAAAATAGCACTTTTCCTTTTACTTTATATGTTCATTATAAGAAGATGGTTTCAAATATAAGACTTAAGAAGAATTCATTCTGCAATGTATAATATGACAGCACCTATTCTATAGTTTTATAACGTTTAGTTACTATCACATAGAACCTCGTAATTGTATCATCTTAGAGCTAACTCATTTTAGAAATGTTGATAGTTCCTCTAAAAATAAATGCATTTAATATTAAAAATCTGGATACTACTGTTAAAATAAAATGGCTTCTGTTACAAGAGACTTTAGATGGCTTGAAAAAATTTGAACTAACTAAATCTATCTAACTCGTTTATTATCGAATGAAGAGTGGGCATGACCTGTAATGACAGTTTTAAAGTCAATTCTATGATCCAAAAGTTTTCAAGTCTTCTCTATTATCATTTGCTTTTTAAGTTGAGACTAAAGCAGAGACCATCGCAGGACAGAGCTGCCCTGTTGTCCTGCCGCCCTGCTCTGCAACAGCGTAGGGCAATAAAAAATTCCTTGATTTGTCCTGCGAGAGATTGATTTTTGAGATTTTCAAGCGTCTTTTTAAGTAAAATTTTGAGATCTCTCGTATACGTGAAAATAAAAATGACAGCCAACTTTTCTAAAACTGATAATTAATATTAAAAAAAAGATGCTGTTAGCACGAGAAACACATCCAGTATTTGTAATGAGTTTCTTGAAGATAAAGTCTTTGAGGTTAAGGAGAAAAACTTTCTTTTACACTGCAGAGCGTCCTACCCGAGCAGGGCAAGGCCAAAAAAAACTTATGAATAATTTTGTGACAGGGCAAGGCGAAAAAAGTTGCCCTGCGATGGCCTCTGGACTAGATATCTTTCAATTGAAAAAATTCTACGCACTCATGTCTATGGGGATGGGGACTGTTACGGCGCTGTAATCAGCCATAAACGGCGGAAATACGATGCGCCTTTATGTCTGTCGCATCATTTACAGTGGTCCTGTATTGCGCTATCATGCCTATAATATTTATAATTGAAAAAGCAGTAAACGACCGTTTATAACAGGTACGCCAGCTAGAAACGACCACTAGAAATCACCGTAACTTAGCGTTACTGTAGGAAACAATTACAGGATTTGGCGTCTAAAACTGACCGTAAGTTTCTGTTTATGGTCATTTATGGCCGTGTCTAAATCATCTGAAGCATTTCTTTTTCATAAGAAATATCTGTTTATCTACTTACACGAACAGCTCCAATTCCAGCATCGATAATGCGTATACCCAATTGACTTTCAATATTTTGTTGTACATTAACTAAAAAATAAAAATACAAAACAAAAATTACAATTAAATAATCATAGATCTATTAATGCAACAAAATCAAGGTTTTTCTCTTCGTCTATCTTATGAACGAGAAGAAACTATTTATTGTCCCATGGCGGAAAACAAGTAGACATGAGACATATTTCTCTTCATATAGTTGAGTCTGAAGATGTATAAAATACAATTGAGAATCAATTATAAGTCAATCAAAATTAAAAATAAAAACGAAACTATATCCTTCCTCCTTTTGATGATAACTTCACTTTGCATACTACCAAAAAGGAAAAAGAAAGAATCTTATCAGACAATTTTGAATTGACATGCAACTTTCTTTTTTTAAACATGCAATACGACGGCATCTTTCTCTATGTTAAAGGAAATTAAACGTAGATCGTTTCAGCTAAAACAATCGCGATCTAGGGAGAAAAATGACCACACTTTCCATCACCAATTAGTTTAATTTCATAAGGTCATTAGAAAGCAATAATTTATTGACACTTCGACTACAGAAATATTGCAATGTATCTGAAAGTTTTTTAGTTTTTCATATTAACCAAACTATAGAACATGATTTTTTACTTATCTACTCTAAATTGACGTTTCCTTACGTTTCGAGTTCCGTAATAAGGAAAATAAACAATATAGCATGCAATCATGTTAAAGAACATTGAGCAATCTTTTCGTTCTTTTATTTTTCGACAAAAATTAGTAGCATACTTAAAAGACAGCGCAACGGAAGTATGGTAGATTCAAAACTCAACAGAGTGCATTAGAGTTTCCTGTAACAGTTCTAAAGCACGTATTTTTTCATGTACTATTCTATGAAACTAGCCAAATCAATCTAAGTGTAGTTTATTGTAATTTTTTTTTTCACTATTAAAAGTTACAGTGTTGTTAATGATCTGGATTCTATGTCCTCTTCTCTCATCTAAAAAACTGAATTCCCAATACTCAGTATCATTTCAGATTGTCTTTCTGTCTTTCCCTGTTTAATATAAAAAGCATTTGATTGTACAGATAGGGTGTCGATTGTCAAGTATGAGGATTAATTAAAAATACAATAACGTTCAAGAACAAATGAGAATGCCAGTATGAATAATTTGCATTCTGCTTTCTTTTTTTCTTCTACTCAATGAAAATAACAGGCGAACAGAGGAATACGAAACAACTTGTATATCTATCTATTCCTATCACAACACCAAGGAAGTCTTTAAATATCCGCCTACAAAAAGACAACGAATAAACAATCAAACCAAAATGTGTAAAAACATTTGACTTACATCTTTATTGTTGTAAAAGAAAAAGATTCAGAACAATATACTTATCTAAATGGACAACCTTTTTCCGTTATAGAGTTGACTGAACAGCTTATTTAACATGTTACAGCCGATGAAATGTGAAGATTTTATTAATCAAACGTCCGTGTCTCATACTAACTGTGACGAATAAAAATTAGTTGAAAAATGATCTTATACAAGAAAAAAAACACCACATCAGATCTATTCATTGAACAATTTAATGTTGTTCAACACCTGCTGAAAAAAGTTGATTCTACTCTGTTATATTGATAAATAAAAAATAGTAAAAAAGTTTTAGTATTCGAAAGTCGTAGATACGAGAAAATTAATTAATCTCATCGATTAATCATAATAAGTAAAACAGGTTTATCGACACGGGTTAATCGTTTAACGCATAAAATTTCTCTCATACAAAGTAAAAGCAACATCATTTAAAACAACACATACTTTATTTTAAAAGACAGATGAATCTTACTTGCTGAACTGGCGACATTTGTTGCATTTATTCGATAAGGATTATCTATTAAATGAAACGTTACAACATCTCGATCAACACTAAAAAACATACATTAAAATATACAATAGAATGTTAATGTTTTTATACATGATATAAGAATTACTTTAGTTCTGTGAATATCGAGAGCGGCCATCTATTGATTTCAGCAATCAAGGCTAATAAACGTGACCCTTCCATTTGATCTTTAAACCTATAGAAAAAACGAATTTTAAATGCGAAACATGCAGAAAGACTTCGATATGAAAGGTGAAAGAATAATTTACACCAAAAGTAATTTTTGGAACGTTCTTACATTCAGTGAATTATTTCAGATATTGATCGCTTTATCAATTTTTTTGTATATTGTAACTAAATAATATCAAATTAATGATAACCAAAGAGTTTTAATGACTGAACAAATTCTAATTAAAAATTTTAGCCCGTTAAATAGCCAAACAGCCTAAGTCATTCAACTCTGTCCATTAGCGATCATCATTTTTAGAACCGCTTATCTTAGAGCCATTTATTTCTTATATTTTTTTGTTATCATTGCTAAGATACACATTAATTTTCTGTGAAAAACTCGTACGAAACATAATAACATTTGAAAATCAAGATATATGACATCAATGATTGAGAAAAGTGACAAGAGTGTGTTCTATTACTAGGATATATAGCAGCTAACTTACTCTCTACTGATAACGATATATCCTTTATCTGTTTCAACTTTATAATATCGATTATTGTCTATATCCGTTTTGTTTCTATTCTTCTCTTGAACATTTTTTCCATGTTTTCCAGCTAATAAATACAAAAAAACAACCGACATATACTTTTATTAAAGCTTTATCAGAAAGTTATTTATTACTCATCGTTGCTGAATTAATCCTATTTGGAACTTGTTGTTTGTTGTTATTCACTTGTAACGCTACGGCTAGGTCAGGATATTTTTCTCTTATTTTAGGTGATATTTTTCGTGGATTTTCTAAAATGATAAGAATATAATATCTAACGTATTTACACAAATCACATACTGCTCATGATTGACTGATCAATAATTGGATCAGAATAGTAAAGTGCTTCGACAGCTCTATTATCACCCATATAGATTGAATCTTGAGAATTAATTTTTGGTTTACGATGATGATGTTCAAATAACGAATGAGGTAATTTTTTCAAATCAATTATAAAATCATCCGAAGATGTTTGACTATTAATGTACGGATCATACCACATTCCGTCATATATTTCTAAACAGAAAATAGTGTATATTTCTATGTTGATCTAATTTGATTCTAACTTTTAATATGTTAAACTTCAACCGTTGCTGTAATTCTTACTTCTTCCTCGACTTTTTTCGGTATTTTTCCATGATACTAAATCAAATTCGGGATCATGTAGCAGATCACCATCAAGTTGTATATACCGTCGGTGATTATTCTCATTTCTATCTAATGATGGTGATGGTACTGGATGTAAATCATCATTATCATTGTCGTTATTCAATAAAATTTCATCTAATATCTCGTCTTCATTTATACATTGAACATAAAATTTGTTTAATAAATTTGCGTTAATAACACCTTGACTTTTTAATAATCGAATTAAAATACATTGTGTAGCATAATCTCGCCAATTTAATTGATAACGTTTAAGAAAATCAAATGTTATTTCAAGTGCAATCAATTTGTCATCACTTAAAATATGTTTTACCGACACCGAATTTTTATACTGTCCTTCACCGATACCACTTAAACATTGTCCGAACAAACCATCTAAAAATAAATGAAAAATAATCTTCATGTACTACAGAAGAGTTTGTAATATAAAGGAGAACTTACCGTCAAGACATTGTTCATTATCATCACATACATTGATGTCATATCGACAGCCTGAAATGAAACTGTACGCATTGAAATGTCAGGGATAAGTTAGTACGAAATGTAGTTAGATCTTCAATGCTCGGTATAAACAACGTTTATTTTACTGAAAAAAATCGTGGGATAACTGTTGCTTAAAAAACTGATCTCTGACCAAAACATTTTTTTATTAAAATATTGAATTTTCAAATTGCAGAAAATAAAAACTAGTATCAAATAAGACACACACGAATAAATCATTAGTATTACATTCATGGCCCTTATAAAGATGCTAAAGACATAATGTCTCGTTATTACCTAGTTTTTTGTTTATCCTCCAGAGACTACTTTTACGTGACATTTGTATCTCAGAAAAATATTTCTTTTCTCTTTATTTGAAAAAGTTTAATTGACTGACAAAATTTCATTTAGATTTATTTCCTGAAATTAACCGTTCTCATTTGTTTACATTCACTATCAAAGTTCGATCCACGAGATGCGTTCTAAACTCGAATCTTCAGAATAACATTAGACCAAATTAAACAAGTAAAGCAAATTGTTTGATGAAATTGTATTGAACCCTTTTAGTTGGTCGGAATCTAAAAGGGTTTAGAGATGAGGACACTTTTCTAACGTTTGGTATAAAACCTTTTTTAGAGAGTGTCGATGACCTCTTATTTTTATATTCTTGATATTTGTTGTAATTGGATATATTTTTTCCATCTTTCAGGACTTCCACGACGCAGAATCGCTTCGGAGAAATCTTTTCTATTGATGCTCACGAGAGAAGCATCCTACATGTCTGTTTGATATCCGTTGGTGCCCTTAGGCCCTTCTTGGATGATTCTCTGAAAACCGTGTCACTGAAGATTCAATATGAACTTTCAGTTGAACTCATTCTGGCAGTGCCAGATTGAGAACGTCAAGTTACCTATGTGGAGATCTGATCAATGAACAAGTTTTCGCAAGATTCAAAAGATTTGAATGTTGAATCCAGTACGCAAACTGAATTCGAGTTTTTTGCGCCGTTTGTATCTCTGCGAAAACTTGTTCATTGATCAGACAAATTTCTCCAAATAGGTAACTTGACGTTCTCAATCTGCCACTGCCAGAATGGGTTCAACTGAAAATTCATACTGGATCTTCAGATACCCGGTTTTCAGAGAACCATCCAAGAAGGGAATAATGGCACAAATGGATATTAGATTCGTGATCAACGTCAAAAGTTACTTCAGAAAAAGTATGTTACAGTTAGAAAGCAATTAGGCACTTGGAATACTCGCCTTATCATATCTGCTGTAAGCTCTTGTAGAAATCTCATAGGATCTGATAGTACCTTGATTTTTACCATTCGCTATCGCAGTTTCATTATGAGTTTAGTTCCATCAAATAAATTTATCTTTAGACGTTATTACCTAAATAACCTTCTTTTTTAACATCATTATTTTCAACATAATCAGCAATATCGTCATCGTTTACATAATTGTCATAGTCGTAGGTAATTTGTCGTTTTTGTCTAATCTTTAATGAATTTTGATAATTATCGTCTCGAGAATTCTCTGTTTGTTTTAATTCATGAGTTGATTTTAGTTGATGGTGATGCGTATCATTGTTCAATTCGTTAGCAGTCAAAGAGATGGTGTGATGATGAGACGGAGCAGTGGATGTGTATGGTACTGATGAAGATAACAATAAGAATGCAAAAATAACAACGAACCAGGGCATCTTTGGCTACCCTAATGGGTAAAATGAATATTGTGTTTTATTAATATAAACTTATCAGTCCCAGCCATGCTGCTTATATGCAGACACACACCGAAATAAATAGAGTTTATTAATTAAGATAAAATAAAAATTTATTCTCATAGAAGAAAAAAAAGATGATGGAGAATAAGAGAACGAGAAAAAGAATAGAAGTGAGAATAAAATTCTGTTCTGAAACATATAAAAGAATAGCAGAGAACTTTTTTCCGAGATTGTGATAAAAACATGTGTTTGAGATCTTACTGAATAAAAAGAGAAAAACGTGCCCATTACACCGGTTTACTATATTAATTTTTTTCGCTAAAGTTCGAGTAAATATAAAAGGATTCGTATTCTATACACAATTTCAGTCTTTTTCTTTCCTGTTTCTTCCTGTTGACGTTTAATAATGAAATCGATATATCATCCTCATTTGTCAGAGGCGTTCCATGTAAAAAGTATAACAGGATTCTAAACAGGTAAGTAAAAGGATCTTTCACAAGGCAAGATTAATTAATATTCCAGTACCATGCATGTTCACTTTATTTTAACTAAAATAATTATTTACTCGAACAATAAAGTATTACTTTTCCGCTTATTTTATCTACTCAACCATTTGTACTCGAGCTTTTTAAATGATGCTGACAATATAGATTGTGTGCACTATAGTAGAATAACTTGTTCAAAGAGATCGACGAATAATCACTAGTTTCTTTACATACGCATTCATTTCAGATCTGACATACAATTACACCTATTCTTACGAAAAAAATGAATCATCCAGTTAGAGTAGATAAACGCTTTTCAAAGTTATTTCATCAATCCTCGACTGTTGAATGTACGTAAAATTTGCTTAGTATCAACTTTATTAATGGACTTGAGCTACTAAGAACTTGCTAGTACGACTTATTTAAGAAAATTATTTTGTTTTTTGTCATTATCTGTGGAATGTTCATTTTCTCCCTTATCTTATCTTTCTTCTCACCTAAATCATTGTGTGCGTTTGTCTCATCAGAAATCGAACTTAACAAAGCTTATTCTTATAAAACTTAAAGTTAGGCAATTAAAAATTTGTAAGAAGTTTCTCTCGCTCTCATCGAGAAGAAATGGAGTACTGTTGAACATTATGTTCACAATAATAACAGAACAAAAGTATTCGTTTCCCTCAAATAGACAGAACAACAAAAAAAAAAGATGGACGTTAAAATAGTCTTATAGATGAAGAAAAAAAAATATATATAGCAATATTTTATTAATAGGTTTTTTCAACTGTTAATAAAAAAAACAAGACGTTTTCTTTTTCATTTTTTTCGCAATTGCGTCGAAAGCGTTCATGTTGAAAAAAAAATATATTTCAACGAGAGAATGAGAAAATACATTTCAATAAAGGAAAAATCAAAATAAACGCCTTTGCATTTACCCAAAGATTATAATGCAGTACTTTGTTTGTGTATGAGTCTTTATTTCTTTTCTATTTTCTATTCTTTCTCCTGATTACCAACGAAATTATTCTTTGAACACACACATTCCTATGCTACCCAGACATCAATCGGAGAAAAATCTTTAAATAAACATATTGCGACTTTGACTTAGTATAAAATAGGTCTATTGTTAATTAGAAAACTATAATTTTTGTCTTGGCTTCGACAAGCAAATAGGACAAGAAAAACATTTCTTATGACAACAGATATCTAAATTAATGTTCTAGCTCTCATCTACTAAAAATATCGGTCTAATCACATTATATTGTCATTATATTGTTGTTTATCAACCAATATTCATGTTAGATATCTAACAAAAGGTTAGTAGTGAGTTCATTTAACCATATGTTCAGACATATAGTTTGCCTCGCAATTTTGTTTATTGAACACGAGAAGAAGGAAAAAGTTATAGTTTCCTAGATACGTTCTCATATATATCTCATCTCAATTTCATTTTTTGCAATTCTCAGTAGAATTTCTACATGGTAATGACGTAAAATTGGATTTATAAGAAATGAAGTTAAAATGAGATGAGTTGTACGAAGCATTAAGTAATAATCATAATAAAAAAACTAGCATAAAAGAACAACCCGCCGCTTTCAGCCTATTGTTGTTGTTGGTGTACAGTACTACCAAAACAGACTTGTCCGTTTCAAGTAGTCCGATATCTTCCTTGCAGCTCATAAATCTTCAATGGTAGTTATCCGATACCTTACCAATCATTGACGGCAGCTCTAGACAGAAGATCAGTTTGACACAGAGTCGCAACCATTTGAGTTCCATATACACAGTTACACGTCACAACGTAGAAATATGCAGATGAATGTCGAGGCACATGAATATAGATAGTTTTTTCAATATTAGAATACAACTTGCTGGGATTAATATCGAACACCGTACCTCTAAAGTAAGTGGTAAAGACATAATTAGAGGGTGATTCTGAAACTGCCTTGATCGGATACATTTAAAATATTTTATTTTTCGTAATTATTCTTGTTTCATAGCACGTAAAATAATTATCTTAATTTTACGATATAAAAAAAAGTTAATTACAAGGCAAACTTGTCTCCATAATAATCATATACTTGAAAAGTATACCTGCTTCTTGCAGATACAATAAAATATATTTGAAAGTAAAGAATAAAAATTTAACAATCATTTTGTCAAGACCTAAATATATAGGTAAAATAAGAAATAAAACGTCTTGTACAACCACATAAAGTAATCTAAATTCAAGTGTCTCGATGAACAGATGATATATTTAAGCATTACATTTTTTCTACAAGTTGAATTTAGCTATTAAAACCGAATTTGTCCAATTGACTTTTATTCTTATTGTATATGTTTTGAAGAAACCGCTTGAAATTAACAAGAGAAAATCAAATATTATTAGAAGAAGAAAAACAGATACATTTATATTATAAAAACCATCAACAACCATGAAAAGATAAATTATGAATAAGACGTTTTAATAAATTCTTTTAGAATTTATAAGATCAAATGAGATTCACATAATGACATTCTACTGCTGTTTTCATTCTAATTTTCTTCTTATAACGTTGGATATACTAAACAATGAAAAAAATATTTCAGACACATAGAGATCAGTATCATAGAGCATTCTACCTGATCATATCCATCATAGCTTTGATGTGATTTTTCATACGACATTTCTATAATTTAAAATCAGATGAAAATAGACAATCTAATCATCG
The DNA here is from genome assembly GCA_905250885.1 of Didymodactylos carnosus. Classification (NCBI taxonomy): domain Eukaryota; kingdom Metazoa; phylum Rotifera; class Eurotatoria; order Philodinida; family Philodinidae; genus Didymodactylos; species Didymodactylos carnosus. The sequence goes on along the minus strand of CAJNOQ010001159.1, from coordinate 23,328 downwards.
AATACTATTACATTAATTGCTTACTCAATTTTAATTTTAATTTAATTCATCAACTTGTAATACTTCAATTTCAACTGGTACTTTAGTTTATATAATTTGAAAAGAAATTCAAAAAATCATTTAATTTTAATATTACTGTGGGAGATATTATAAATTTATTTAGAGATAAATTTCATTGTTTTAATCCTTCCAAGTTCTCAAATAATGATGATAATGTGTTCAAACTGCAAACATTCAATTGTGTATTTTTTTGATGAACCAAATACACGTGGAAGTATTTCTAAAATGAACAACAAAACTACAAATATTATCTTTCTTAAATATAAAAACAGTCGTAAAACAAATACCTAGGATCTTCATACTAAACACATCGATAATATAATAGACATACCATACATGATTGTTTTTCTCTTGCGTCTATAACTGAGCATTTTTTGTCCTATGCAAACAACAGCGAGTATTCTAGTGTTATTTTTATCTTTTTTATAAAATGAATGAAAAAAAACAAAACATACAAAAAAAAAGTAAGATAACACACATATTCTCTATGATTTATAAGTATTCATAATTATTTTCACTTTTTCTGTTAATGATTTATCAGCAGTCGATAATTTTTGTAGAATAGTATTTAAATATTGTTTATCATTTTCACTTAAAAACATCAATTGTGTATGAAAACGTTTGATATTTTTCATTTCATACATTGAATCAATAATAACATCAATATTCGGATTATTTGACCAAATTTGAAGAATAGTTGTAAATATATTTGAATCCAGACCATTCGAAAATAGCGTTGAGTACATTTTTGATGGTATACTATTAAAATATATCGACTGATGTTCATAGTTATTGTTCAAACTAATCCAATCGCGACGAAATTGAAAACCAGTTGTTGGTACTAAGTAGCGCACATTTGTTTTCTTTGTCTCATCAGATAATTTTGTACGAGAGACTGGTTCAGAAGAGACTTCAACTACTGTTGAAGTTGGTTCTTGTCTATTATCAACTAATTCATCGTTAATGATCTCTTTCTTTGGTTCCGTTTGTGTTATATCTGATTGATCAACTTCTTCGATCAATAATCTTTTTGTTTTGTTTTTAATCATAATCATATTTGTATCGATTTCTTCAATATCAATATGCTTCAGTGGCTTTTTTGAACGTTGTTCGACTGGCTTTTGAATTGGATATATTCGTCCATTTCGTTTCAATTCGTCCAGTTTAATTCTATTCATTATGTCATCATACTTTTCTTTTGCTTGACGATTTGTGGATTCATTGTTCAGTACAAATTCCAAATCATTTTTAGCTTCGTCTAATTTATTCAATTCAATTCTAGCTAATGCACGACGATAATAGGCTTTTGTATATAGTTGATCTAACTGTATGGCAAGTGTACAATCTAATTCACATGCACCATAACGTTGTTCTAACAGCTGACATTGTGCGCGATTAGCAAAATAGATAGGATTGGTTGAATCACAATTAATCGCTTTTGTGTAATATTCAATCGCTTGATTATACGATTTTAATTTAAATTGATAATTACCACATTCTTTGTTATATTCCGCTTTCTTTTTCAGTACTTCTTGTTCCCATTCTTCATCTGTTGTTTCAGTTTCATCTTCGTCTTTAGTTTCTTTATCATCTTGTTCATTTGTATCTATACGTTCACATTCAGCATCAACATCAAATTTATCCCATGATCGATAATCATACGCACGAATTTTTTCATTTGTTGTTGGTGGTTGCGTTGTTGTTGTTATTGGTGGCAATGATTTTTTCTTTTTTTTCTTTTTTTTTGACGGTTCAATAAAATTTCGAATTGGTGGTAAATTGCTGTTGTCTTCTTCGTTTGATGTTCGTTTATTTTTCAGTGAGTCTTCTTTTATTTTTATATCGTTTGTCCACGAATTTAAATCTGTCATATAATCTTGTAAGTATGAATTACTCTCACGAATATCCTGTTGCATTTGAATCAATTTTCGTTCATAATCAGAAGACATGTTAAAGTTTTTTAATTTAAAAAGAAATAGATAAACGATGAACTACTGTAAATCTAGAATAATAAAATATGTTCATTAGCAGTAAACATCCATTACAAAGATTTTTTGTTAGGCTGAATCTAAGAGGGAAAAAACCTCCAAAATAGGTGAACACACTTCAGAATGGCATTCATATGCCACTTAGTCACTTCGAAACATTAGGTGTCACTTCCCTTGTTTTGCTTCCATTGAGCTATTTAAAATGTCACTTAGTTTCACTTCAGCCTTACTAACACATCTTTGCACATATAATGCAGAAGACAATGAAATAAGAATAGAGGATTAAACAATGAGTGGGATATTGAAGATACATAAAGACAGAATACATGACAGACTGAACGATGAGAGTGATTAACGGATAGAGTGCTGAACATAACTGGTGGGAATGAGGAAGCGAATGAGAGGAGAGGCGATATTTCGTTACAATAAATGAAAACACTAGTTAGGTCCTAGCGAAGCATTCTCTGTTCTGCTTGCCTTGGACAAGAGTCATTTTATATTTTATAAATACTAAAACTAGTCTTTTATAGCATTTTCTTCAAAATTTTACACATTTTTGATCATTTTCAAAAATTAGTATTTTTGAAATTTTTTACGCAAAAGTGACTTATCGAAACACCTGAAATTTAGTTTTTCCTATGTAACTCATTGTCAACTATGACAAAAAAAACGAAAAAGAAATTTTGCTTACCCTTTTGATTATCGATATATATTGTATTAATAACGCACGCTTGCTTGCACTGCAAAAAAAACGTACCCTTTGTTGAGGTGTAGCGCACATGACACAAAATCTGAGTTAGATCAACATTGTACGGTCTTTAATGACAGGTGAAGACTGTCTTTTTTTTATGCACTGCGTATAACCATACATGTGCACGTCTCTTTGTTTTGTCAAGATGTGACTTTAAATTTTGAAGTTTTTTGTAAGATTGGAGTGAAATGAAATTCCTTTCGGATGTGTTTGATTGCTGTTTTCATTAGATTCCACTTAGGTTTCGCATATAGGATGCAACACTTATTAAATCTGCGTTCATAGTTGCGCTGTTTAAATTAGTTATTATTGTGCTCATTTTATTAAGCTTCAAACAATCCTAGTGGAAATACTTGATCTAAGTACATGATTATCCGAAAAAATTGACAAGTATTTTCAAAACTACTTACTTGCCATAAACTTTTATAGGTACTTCAAGACTGAAATACTTGATTTTATTACTACAAAGCACTTTGTGAAAGTACTTGCCAATGAGAAAATACCTACAGATAAATTTATTTCTGAAAACCAAGGCAAGTACCAGTTTCATTATGGAAGCCTTGGACCCAGAGGTATGCAGGGTAACGGTTACTCTATCCTATCTTGTAGAGTAAGGTTAGGGCGTCTTGCACATATCTACTTGGGGTCAAGTACACTTACTTATTCAGAAGGTATTTAAGTGCAATATTAGCAGACATAATATTATAAAACATGCATATCTTTTATAACAAACAAACACATCAACTCGTATAGAGCGTTTAGTACGAAAGAATAAGTTAATACAGCAGTAGAGAAGATGAACAAGCAACAATTAGAAGCTTGTTTTCATGCAGCAGGAATTTTTTGAAATGTTTACAAATGTTAATAGCGAATGTATCGACAATTTATCTACAACTATCATTACTAATTCACTTCGTTTTCATCAAACCACTGCTTCATTAAAGTAGATTATTATTGTTTACTCATTATTCTCTGTTCTGCTGTTGTACTTACTTGTTCTTTCAAAACTATGCGTGTTAGTATTTCTGTTTATTACAAGAGATATGCATGTTTCATAATGTTGTCTGCTACTGTTGCTCTTAACTAGCCGCTTGTATTTAATAAACTGTAGATCACTGTCTAATGCAATATCGAATGATCGTGGTTATATTTTGAATAAGTTGAGAATAAAAAGTGATGGAAACACACGGTTTTCACCATCGTGTAATAAGAACCATATATTCACATAGATATGCGGGTTTCAAAAGTTTGAATATCAATCTGGGTACATGACAAATGAAAACAAGACAACGACGCCAGTTACCCAAATCCAAATAAATGTTCAGCTTAAGTTACATGGTTAAATAACCAAAAGTATCCTCTAAAAAATTAAACAAGTCCGAGACCGCTAGGTGTCATGGTTTTCTTAGCGCATAGGTTTTGCTGGGCCCCCTACGTTGCTGACCTACCTATCTCAGCCCGATTAACTCTGATAACCTTAAAAATAACTTGGGACATAGATGTTCGACTATGTTGAGTCTCGTGGCAACATTTATTTTCAGAAGAATTTCATACCTGGTGACAACCTATAGTAGATGAAATATCCCACTTCATGCTATTTTCATCGAAATTTTTTTATCATAACTTAGTCAAAATCAATCCAGACTACACCAAAATTTCAACTATACTCCAGTGCCGTATATTCTGGATTTTAACAAAAGTTTTAAAAATTAATACGAATTACTTGTTTTTGAAAGGCTTTCTGGAAGTCTCTAGTAGTAAGAGAATGCTTTTCTCTAACATTAAACGCAGGACCAAGTTCAGCACTCAAAATGGATATTCGAACCTTTGAAATCTGCATATCTAGCCCATGTTTATCAAACCGCCAATTAACCTCGGTTAACCGTCCAGTTAACCACAATTAACCGTCCAGTTAACCACAATTAACCGCGAACTGGCACAAAATGCTCGGTTAATCGTGATTAATGAAATGGTATTTTTGCTGAACAAGCGATATGAGTACAAATCCTCTTCTGAACATTTTTTCAGTTTTCTTTTGAGTGTGTTCATGTGTTCAATGCAGTAAAACTGTCTGTTAGTCAGAGTCCATACCGGCGAAATTTTGGTCTGAACAGTACCTGTCTGCTTGCCAGGACTCTTAGATGCAGTCCCAAAGATATTTAGACTAACGATAAGTCGAAGTTCACATTTCAAGAAGTCATGGAAAAAATTCTGAAGTTTTTCGATAAATCATGTTGTCCTTATATACATAGTTCGTAGCTTGCTTAATTTGTCTTGATCATCCAATACGAATTGAAAAGCATGGAATTGGTCCATTTAGATAATGTGATCGCGAATCAGAAATGATTTTTACAGAGGCACTGTGATGGTTACATTTTTTTCATAAATGAATCCCATTTGAAAGCGTATTTTTTTAGCAAATTTTCTCTCTTTGTTTAGTCGATGCATTATAACACAAAGTCTTTGTAAAAGCCTTGCTGTTCAGCGTATACAGACTGCGAATGAAAAGTTGTTGGTGTGATAGATAGATTCGTTAACGCATAGAAAATGCGTTAAAAGAAATATCATTATACTGCGAGCAACTGCGTGTTTCTTCGATCGCGATCTGACATTTTCATTATGTTTTAGAAAAAAAGATTTCGTCGGTATTGTTAAAATATTCGAATGACTTATCGTTCCAATTCTACAGATAATACTCTATTTTCACTCGAAGAAATTCGTCAAGAATTAGCTCGATGTGGCTATGATGGTGTATCAAAACAAACATTGCTTCAGTTTCAAAAAGGTGAATGACACATTCCATTTTTCTTAGTACTTCAAATCTGTTTTTCATTGGATTTAGATCTGTCCAATTTAGCTCATAATGACAAAGCTAAACGCGAACAAGAAAAAAGTATTGTTATTTCATTAGTTTTGAGCACCATTGCATCAAAGTCCGGTTCTTTTGTTCTAGTTAAAGTTGATCAAAAACGAAATGTGCAATCAAATGTTGATTTCACAGTAAGTTCTTTTCTTGGTATGTCTTGATTTAGCAATAATTCGACCACTCCATATATTAGATCCATCCAATTAACAGACAGACACAGTCAGATAATGAAGATAACTATAACGACGTTGACGACGAAAGTCTCATCGATGCAATAAATACACAATCAATCACTCCAAGGTTATCGTAAGTTATATGGGTCATCTGTTTAAAAAAATAAGAAATGACAGTTTTCCTTTATATTCAGAACATCCAGAACAAAACAGAATTATATAAGCAATGTGAATAATGATGATGATGATGATGATGATAATCACAGCCAATCATCTCAAAGAATAGTTCGACGAAAAGTTTTAAGGTATGATAGAGAGGTGCTTCTCAGTCTCAGAATAAATACAGGTTATTATTATTGTAGACATCACAATGGAGCAGCAACTGTATTCGATGAGTCTAGATCCGGTAAATAAAGTATAGTTAAACGAATTAGAATATTAACTTTGTTATTTTAGAAACAAGCTCAATTATTGATACGCGCGATGGAGATTATTTGAATCATTCATTACATAGTAACAATAAGTTCCGAAACACTTGTCGTATAAAAAATGATAATGATGATACACGATCAGATTATAGTGATCAGGTACTCAATTTTGTGTATTTTGAAACTGAGCAAGAGTGAAATATTGGTATAAATACGATATTCGTTTAGACTTGTTCGTCATCAAATACCGTTCATGCAGTCAAATCATGTAAGTAAACGTCTGAACTGTATTTAATCGTCTTTTGCTGAGAAAAACCTATTCCTTCGTCGTCCAGTGGTAGTTTGTTTATTGATTTCTGTTTTTAGTTATTCGTCCATCGTCGTCAGCCTCTTCAATTCGACGTTCAAATAGTAGTTTCAATAACAATAGTGATTCTGTTCAGTTATATTCCTACTACAAAAATCAGTGGCAATCTCAACGCGCTCCTGGTGAAAAGTCACATCAAAGTTTGAGATGGTCAGTTAGAGACCAATTACTACGACGTCATGATGTACCGATAAAAGTGAGTTACACAGATAATATGTGTGATTTTGCTGATTGACAGTTTGACATATGTAATACAGCGATGCTCATTTTGTATGCTAGAGGCAAACTGCCGCATAAAATTTTATAGAGAGCGCAATAGCTCTGACGTGAATAAGTTATGATAAACTTTCAATTTAGAATTTTAAATGTTGTGAATTATTGCAGCAGTAGGGTTTACTAAAATATTTTACCAATAATCGTTGACAATTCCAAAAGCGGAACTATTCATATAAAAGAGAACTTTTAACACGATAATATGAGTTTTCAATTTTGTTATCCTACTGAATGTACTCAAGTGTAAGTACTCAGATGCATAATACTCATACTGAAAAAGGTGAGAAGTACACAAGAGTACTTATACATTTTTTTACTCATTAAATACCCATGAGTGAGTAATAAGTACTATAGGTACGACTATGAGTACTCATATAACTTTTGGCAAAATACTCATGAGTATTGTTCATTTGGTATTATTCATATAGAGGAGTGATCTCAGGCAAACAGAGTTGAACTACAAGTCTATTCACAGACCAGTCCATCTCTGACAATATACAGAGAGATCAGCGAGAAATAAGTAATATAAATATTCTATGTTTCTTTACCAAATTCTACGTTCTGTATACAGTTTCATTTTTGAAAAAAATACAACAGTGAATGAATATTTTCTGAGTAATTGCATGAGTAACTGAGTAGTCACTGAGTAAAAATACTCAAAAATTGTTAGTAGAATTCATATGAGCGCTCATGGATGAATTATGAGTGAAGTCGTACTCATAGTATGAGTCCTTTGACTAGGGCATCCACACGTTTCCTCTTGATCACAATTTCAGTGAAGAGGGAACAGCTACGTACCTCAGATCTTGCGGAGAAATGGATGATACTCCTATATAATTAAGAAATCGTTAAATTTTTCGTTTTAGCGAAAGATGCCACCTCGTGTGAATAATTATGTTGTTCCAACGGAGAAGAAACGTTCGTCACTTCGATGGGAAATTCGTTATGCTTTAGCGAATCCCAACAAATTTAGTCTGCAACCATTTAGAAATGATGATTTAATTTTTTAAATAAGTTACTAGATGTTTGTTTCACTTTGTCATGTTTTAGTTTTATTTTGATACGACGTGTCAAACCTTTTTTTTGCACATCCAGTTGAAATATTGCTGTAATTTTTTTATATATAATCTTTTTCATATTGAAACGGAGATATCTGATTTGTCTCATTGTCAAATAAAAAGATCTTATAGCGATTTGCTAAATCTAGTTCTGCAATTTAGATGTATCAAGTTGTAGAAACGAAACGCCTGCTATGATGGAATCATGAACTTTATTAGTTCTATCTTAGAGAGATGGATGTCTAATCTAATCTTCGTCTTCTTCAATAAGATTTTATATAAGAATTTTGAAAAACTAAAGTTTAGAAATGTGGTGTTTGCTTACGACCTCTGTCGTTTTGTCGATACGTAATATAACCGATAATTATAAGATTTACTATTTGGTTTAAAAAAACTTTTTTGAAGTAAGAAAAAATATTTTCGCAGATGGTTCTGTGTTTCAGTAGAAAAAGTCAAAATATTTGTGATATTTTTTTTTTTCATTCGAAAAGTGAAAAAAAGCAAGTTTATTTCTTAAGTAATAAAAACATAAACTCTGTCTGTCCGTTCTTTGTTCTGTACGTCAAAAATATTTTACGTGAATATTGTATATTTGTTTTGTATTATATTTTTTCCGGCTTTAGAACCTATACAAATTTAAAGAATGGTAAGAGAACTAACAAAATAGTCCATTTTCTACTAGTCATAAACTACTATATCGTCCTCTTGACACCTCTTGCCAGCTACAATTTACATATTTGAACGTACACTACACTACTTAATAATTCTTAGGTCAATATAAAAAATTGCCCACATTATCAAAATTTAAAATATTCCTTCTGCATCCGTAAATTTTTTTGTCTCTACAATATAAATCTGTTAATTATTTCGGGAATAAGACGAACTTTTATTACTTAGTCGTCCTTGAAATGTCATCAAATTGGCAAAGTCTGGTACGTAATTTAACTCAGTCATTGGACTCTCTTGATGATTTACCAACAAACAATAACAAAAGTCTTATACTGATACCAACATTCGGGAACGATCAAAACGATAATAGTAATAAACAAAAATTTATTTATCGTTCAAAAAGTTATTCAGGTTTTAATGAAGACGATTATTTTTTATCATTATCCAATCCAAGTTTCAAAATTTCATCATCGACACTTTGCAGGACGACTGTGCCGTTAAATTTGAATCAGGTTATCGAAAAAGAGCCGTTAAAAACGGATGATAGACTACAAAAAGAAGATAGCATTGGTAAATCGTCTTACAGTTTTTTCATTGCTCTTCGAACATTTTCCTGTCTTATTTCTATTTCAGAAAGTCCCTTACCGATACCAGATTATCAAGTACTATTACCAGATTGTTCCTCATCTATATCAGGTGCCTACTCAGAAGTTAGTCATTCAGACAATCTAAACGAACAGCTTCAAAGAAAACGTCGTATTATGCAATCAAAACAAGCGGTAATGAATGTTATTGGTTTTTTCAAACGTCTAAGTTTATTGTCCGATTCTAAATCAGATATTGAAATAAATGGTGTATCATATGATGAACAACTATTTAATATGAATAATTCTTATATACTCAAATATGCTGATTTGTCAAAATCAACACAAAGTCTACATTGTTTAACAAAACAGCAAAAAATCCTCGAACAGCATCTATATAAAGTGGCTTTGATTCTTACTTTAAACGAACTACGATTGGATCAAGAAAATCTACTCTATCAGTATCCTTTAGATGTGTCTATGGATGAAATAAAAAATTATCAACGATTTTGTTTTCCAGAATTAACAGCGACAACAACAGCCGTCCAAACGAAAGATATATTAGTATCTGATTCATCAACGTTTGTATTTACTCGTGTTTGTTCTGATGGTAAAATTGAATATGGTTATTGTCGACGTTTGACTACTACAAAAACTCAAAATCATGCTTTTCCAGTCGTTTTATGTTTAATATCAACATATTCATGCTATAAATTGTATAATGCAATATTGAATGAATTAACAAGTGGTACGTTCTATGTTTAGATGTTAAACAAAAAAGTTTTAGAAAAAACTCATTTAAGAATACAATTTGTCGTCTCTTTTAGCTTATTTAACAAGTGAATTGGAATGTGAATTGTTATTGCAATCATTTTATTCAAAACCAATACCAAAACCGGGTGTTTCAGCTGTTATATGTGTTTTAAATAATAGTCGAGTATTCTTTTACGCATGGCCAAAAGACAATCGAATAAATCATGACTATTTTGCTGTACTACTTCGAAAATTATCACCAGTTAATGTTATTAAAGTGTTTTGTGCCATGTTGAAATCGAAACGAGTTATTTGCTTTGCAAAAGGACTTTCGATATTAACAAAGTGTTGTCTTGGCCTTCATGGTTTACTTTATCCATTTACTTGGCCTTATCCATTTGTTTCATTGATGCCAACTTTATGGTGCAAAGATATTTGTGAAACACCATTTCCCTTCTTTTATGGGTTTTTGTATGATTCACTCCAATGGGTGCGAGAAAAACAGATCGAAGATACAGTGCTTGTGGATTTGGAAAATAATAAATTGTATACAGAGTTTGACGATGCTGATCTCATTAACGTTTTACCATCCTCCCTATACCATATATTGTTGCGTTCGCTCGAATATGTTGTACGATTTCGTTTATCAAAAATGAATGAGAATTTATTGAATATTGCCGTATCAGAAGCATTCTTACGAGTATTTGTTGAATTATTATATAAATTACCCGACTTTTATCAACGTAACCGTACAACGTCAACCGATGATAACAGCAGTAATTTTCATTTTCAAATAAATAAAGACTATTTTAGTAAGGACGCTGATCAAGACAGCGGCATTGTTAATCTATCCCCGACAAGTTCAACAACAACGTTATCATCGATAACAGCAATTGACACCTTGGATTTATCGTTATCATCCTGTTCCTCACCATCAAGCTCAAAATTATTTGATAAAACTCAATTAGATCCAAACCATTTAAATAAACCATCATTACCAAGACAAAAGTCAATGAGAAAATTTGATTATGAATTTTTTTCGGACGATTTTCTTATAGCACAGTCACACAGATCGTACGTTCCATTTCTGAATGATTTTATTCACGGTATGTACCACATCCTAAAAAATAGTACTTTTTTTTCTATAAAAAGTGTTGAAATAGATGATAACACACATAGAAAAATTTCAATTCTAAGCAATGCTTTTCTTCGTCTTGTACTATAGGCATGATGTTCATGAAATTTCTTGATGATTTCAATTATGAACGTGATATAGAACGATCGTTATTTTGTAAAAGATTATCAGAATATCGGCGTGAAAAAGTCTATCAACAACAGCGAGAAGAAAAAGATAATGAAAGTAATACGACAGCAAGTACGTTAACAAATTTATTTCGACAAACATCATCATCATTGGATAATAAATCGGGTGATGAGTTTCGAGAACAAATTGATATATTAGAAAAATACGCAAAAGATTATGCTAAAGAAGTCATGCATTCAGTAAATCAATCAAACAAACAATGACAGTCATTGGAATGATGGTTTTATGTTTTTTTTTGTGTCAAAAGTTATTTTTGTTAATTTTCTTTTCAGTCAATTGTCATTGAACTTGCAGATTTTGTTGATTTTTTTTTTCAATTTTATTTTACGTTTTTTATCATATTAATGTAATGAGATGTTCAAATCTCACCACTATTCTAAGTAATAGAGATGCTCGATAATTTTACACATTTCAAATACGGAAAAGACATTGGAGGATACAGATATAGCTAATTAGCGAGTGGCGCAGGTACATATTAATCAAAGGTGTTCCCATAAAGAAAATCAATTCTAACAGATTTTTAATTTCAGTTTATGTTTTTTGTAGCTGTGAAACCTCTATTAAGAAACACCAGAAGGCACATAGCCTGTTTTTCCTCCATTTATTTACCGAGTTATTAATATTACCAATTCAAACCAGAAAAAAGGAAAAATTTCTATATAATCAACTTTGTATTTATTCAACCATGTCTACTAAAGATTTCTTATAAAATCAAAACTTCATAATTTGTGATTAAATTGTCATATGAAAACTCAACTCAAAACGTCGAACTTATTCTTCTTAAACTAAATTAAGTATTTCATTGCGCACAAAACTGCAATACAGTTTTACAGAACACGTCAAATTATATTTATGGTAGTTTTCTCGTTGGGTTTCAGTTAGAAATAACGGTAACTGCAAGTCCTCAAAACGGAGCTTATTCTTTATGATTTTTTTTCGGTTTCACAAAGCCGAATAGTGCATGATGTTTTACATACCACTATACTATTTTGAATGACAACGAGGCTGTCTGATCTCCGGAGCACAGCGATCACCACTCGAATATACAGGATGAAGTAATCCTATCAATGGTTTTAGAGAACACAGCATATTTTCAAATTCTGAGATTATCGTCGTACTAAGGATAGTCGATTACACCATACTAAAAATTATCGGTATACGTTACGAGAAAAAAATAAAAGAATTTTTGTTCGGAGCCCACATCTGTGAATTCGAAAAGTATCGAATTTCGAGAAACCAGATATGCAACAATACTAAGAATGACATTTTAGAGTTGACAATACTAATAACTCGGTAAATAAATCGGGCTTATGCACCTTTCTCGTTTGTATTCTTCAGGAAGAAAGTTAAACATTACAACTACCAGCAGGAAGAAAAGATATTTGCTTATATATATGAAAAATTAAACTATACAAAGAAACACTAAGTTGATTCGCTTGCACTTTATAACAGCGATATGATGAAATAATCCATTGAACTTGTTCATATTTTAAATGGACATTGTAAAACAGGACAACGACTTCTTACAAATTGCTTTAGTTGGTAGGATGGTGGTGTAATTAAAGTGTATCTGTCGCTTATTATTGTACCTTTAGAATCTACAAGATAGAGTGAATGTAAGATGGCACCTCAATATAAAATTTTTCAACTTACAAAGTGTTCGCTTTGGTTGGTGACTATTATCCACCATTTGATGATAACCATTTTTTTTTGAATATTTTGCCGCATGACCAGCACCAGGCACACGGCCACCAAGTTCTATTGTTATTAAATCTTGAAAATTGTACACTTGAACGGGTGGTTTAGAGAAAGATCTATCCAAATCACGATTGCCTTTAGCAGCTGACTCGAGTTCTCGTTCAACTTCTTAAACATAAAACTTTTTTAGAAAAATAACGATTATTAGATCGTTGTAAACATCAATGACAAACCTGATTTACAATGTTTTTGCCAATTTAAAACACGCCCTTTCTGTAAAGAATTAATCGAATTTTTTATAGCCTCCAAAAGAAAAAAGATACATGTAAGGTATTTTTTTTTTCAAAAGAAGATGGACACTTACATTCATTCTCATTTTTGACCAATGATCAGTGTTTTGTAAATCTTTCGCCATAAACGGTAAACTGCGCTAATCCCAAGCACTTATGTTATAGAAGAAAGAATATTTGAGAACATAAAGATTTTGAAAACGTCCATACAGATAGAAGAAGGTAGAACAAAGTAAATCAGATAACTACTTCCAAGTTGTCTGTAAAAAAAATGTTCTTCAATATATTCTGTGCCTGATATACTCACAACGCTTTTTTCTTCTGACATTTGAGATGATTTCATTGATATTATCTAAATGTTAGTTTTTGAGTATCTTTTGACTCACATATCCGTAAAAAGTCTCCCTTGTGATCGTATTTAATTTTATATTTTGTACAAAAAACAGAAGAGTTGTCAAAGAAAATGTGCGTTATATATTGATTTAAAACTCAAAACAAGTAAAAATATAAATATCAGGTCTTTTTCTGCTTTTCAACTCTCATCTATAGAATTGTATGACATAGTGAAGTATTTACAACAACAATCTAACGACTGTACTGTAATAACTTTGGTTAATAAATATTCACTTTTGCTGATTTTCTACGATCTATCTCTATTGATACACTACTACTCTATTTTTTCTTACGCATTAGATCACTTTCTGTTAGAAGCCGAACTGATATTCTCAGTTCAAAATATTAAAAATCTAATATACCAAGATAGAAGAGATGGCGAGCGTAGTTTGTTTATTCTATCTTACCGTGTTCAATGATACACTTTAGTGGTATGTTTTATTTGTTTAAAAATTTTCATTTTTTTACAATTTTATTTTTCTAGTAAGAGTGTGTTTGTTGTTTCATTCGAAAATGCCATTAGTTCTGTTTGAGATACTTATATATTCTATATAAGTATACTTCAAAATACATTCATCTATTTGACGTTCTTCCGTTTTTAAAATCGAGAATAATTTTTTGGTCAACAGCTTTCTTACATGGATGTAACATATGCTTTAACTGATTGCTAGAATTATTCAGCCTTTTTTTTTTTCTTTTTATAAGCGACAATATCTTTTATCTTTTAGATAATTACAATCAAAAAAATTAAACAAATTGTTTGTTTTATGTAAGTTACAAATCTTCCGAAAATGATCCATTATTATTTCCTCCAGTATAGGTATTTTCAATAATTAAATTATTCTCGTTTTTCAATTGTGATGGATTTGTAGAAAATACGGGATTATGTTTATCGTAACCAAAATTTAGTCTCTTTTTACTATCTTTTGTTGAACGAGTTTTATCTATGTAATTATTGGCATAGATTTGGTCACGATTGTTTCCATTTCCACCATGAGTAACAACCGATTCAATAACTGATGGATCATTTGAAACAATTGTTCTTGTTGATGTTGTTGTTGAACGTTTTTTAACATTTAAAAAACATGGTTTTTTTCCTTGCCGTAAACGATTTAAAATAAAGGCAATAACAAGTAGAGTAATTAATCCAATTGTACCGAAAATGATACCCAATATAATATCTAAATTTCTATGTTGACTACGTTTTGATTGAACACTTAGAGCTGATGATGGTATATCAATGTTTAAATATGTACCCGGTTCACAATAATCCGTTGAACAATTAACTGCCGTTGTTTGACACCAACGAGATAATGTGCTTAGAGAATTTGATAAATTAAATGTTTGAGTGACATCAATACATTGACCTAATGTTTGAATATTGTTTTCATAGGCAATTCGTAACCAACATGATGTACAATTTAATGGAACAAGTTCAATTTTCAATATTTGTAATTTGACTAATTGATTAAATGAACATGCATCCAAATCTTTTAAATTTGTACTAGATAAATCCAAAGATTTTAAAGATTTTAAATATTTAAATGAGTCTTGAATAATACCTGAAGAAAATAAAACAGAAAATTTGAAGATGGTAATGTCTTTTCTTTATTGAAAAAATAATCTTAATTTCTAATTGTAAAATTATCAGAACTCATTATGACAGTAAACGTATATGGTTTTGTGGATGTATAAAATTTGAAGACAAATGTTGTGAAGAAAATACATGTATTGTATCTAAATGAATGATTTCAATTGTCAAACTGTTACCACATATAATAGACATTCAAATTCTCGTTAGAGGTCAGTCGATTGCAGTCTACTGTTTGATAGTTAAGATCATTCAGACGAATACATGTGATTAGACTGTAGCTTAAGGGTTAGAGCGTTGATCTACTAAGAACAATGTCAATCACTCGAGTTCAACTATCAATACCAATGTATTTTTCCTCTCAGTATTTGTCTTCTCAATTTTCATAAAACCATAAAACTCTGTATGTTAATAATAGAATGAATTGTTGAAGAGAATATATACTTACATGATAAATTTCGATTTGATGCAAATGACAAGTATGTTAAATTTGTTAATCCGTTTAATGCATATCTTGGTATTGACGAAAGTTTATTATATGACAAATCAAGAGTGATCAATGATATTAGATAGTGTAATTCTTTTGGAAATACATGTATTTGATTTCTTGATACATTCAATACTTCCAGTTTTGTCAATGTTTCTAGATGTGTTAATGTTTCTAACTGATTTGAGGCAATATTCAGTTCTTTCAATTGTGTTTTTAGTGTTGGTATCCAATTTGTTAATTGTTGTAATTGATTTAGTTGTAAATCAAGATATTCAAGTATAACCGACATAGATGTAAACGTTGTATCATCAATTAATGAGATTAAATTTGATTTTAATAATAAACGTTTTGTTCGTAATTGTTTAAAGGTATCATGATTTAAATACTCTAAATTTCGAGATGAAAAATTGATTTCATACCAGTCGGTTGAACAACCGTCATAAGTGATATTTAGTAGATATGATGAACAATTCATTGACATGAAAATAGGATCGATAGTACATCGACACGAATATTTACAAGCAGAACAGTTTGATGACGTCATTGTGATTGGTACATTTGGCATTAATACTAAATTAATAAAAACAGATAGTAACGGACAAATTTACTGAAAATAAAACATTTTTTAATTTAATAACAGTAGGTAAAATAACAGTGCAATTGTAGTACTTGTTTGTAACAGTGCATCATCTTTCCGATGCATATGAATGTTATCACTCAAACTTACATTTGCTTACGAATAGCGAAGTTAAAAAATTAAAACTTCTCAAATTTTCATCTCATTAAATTAAAATACATGTGGTATTTTTACTATTGCTACAAACAGTGTATAAAATTCGACAGCACGTTTAGTAATTAATGCATTTCTCGACAATAGTGTGAATTTTTGTGAGCTATTAAAACAACACATGTGATTGACACTAACCTTTCCTTGGTTAAATTGGCTTTTAACGAGAAAATAATGTGATAATGGTTAAAATTTTCTAGAACTGTTTTATCCGAGAATATTTAGTAATTTTCTGATAATCCATAGAGAAGGAAGTTATTGGGCTCTTTAGGGTAAAAGACATATGTTTACGAATTATTTTGTTTTCATATATTGGCAAAAAATGACCCATTAAATTTCTTAATTATATTTCCATTTACCTGTAGTGCTTGTTGTTGGTATTGTTATTGAAAGAGATGAAAGGAGTGACGAGTTAAATTGTGTAAACGATGGCTCAATAAGAAATAGGAAAATTCCTAGAGATAATTGACTTATTAACATCATACTTGTTTTTATACTTATAAATGTTTATGAAATGAAACTTAGTGAATGAACGACGACGTTAAGTTTAGAACCTGTTGCATATGTTGTTGATGACTGCTAGAATATGAGTAAGTATTATAATACAATCGATTCTTTCCTATTATTACATCAGTAGTCATAAAAATAAAACAATTTTCACCATAAATAAGCAGAGGTGGTGGGACAGAGATTTAGAGAAAAAAAAGAAAAGGCAGGAAAAATAACGACAAAACAACTTATAAACGTCACAATGAATAGATGAGAATAAAATGAATACTGTTTCATCATTGCTATGAACTCTCTCTCTCTTTCTTGTACGTACATAGAACTACCATACATATATTTGGTCAACAGTTCACCAGTGCTCCTATATGTTCATATTCATTCTATTAGAAATTTAAAGTAGAGAGAATCGAAATTTTTTCTTCCCTTTTTCTTTTCTGTATTATATGTACGATCATAAAAAGAATAAAATAAAATTGAACCACGACGACATATGTGTGTATTTGGCTTTTGAACTTTTAAATGAGGGATAGATAAATATTCACATTGATACACCACCCATAAGCAAAATTTATTAGTTCTTTGGCATGTAATTGAACAGGTCAAGAATTTATAATCATTTATTATTAAGATAAAAGTATAAAATTGTTAAAAATACCCTCTATCATGGCTATTTAGCGCTAGAATTACTAATTAGAAATGAAATCAATAGTACACAAGGAAATACACTGTGGCTTTCTTGTAGCCGTCAGTAAGTCATTTCTTCTTCGCTGTTTTTTTAATCACAGCAAAATTTGAAAATAAGTAATGGACACTGAAGTATAGCGCAGAGTGCGCTGTTATTTGATGGGTCGCCAACATTCACTCAAAATAATGGCGCACTAAAGAATTCAAATTATCGTTTTCTTTTTTTCATCAAACAATTCTTATTCTGGTATCTATTACGTTTTATACCTTTTTCTCTTTCTTGTTCTCCACCGTCAGCTTTTTTCTTACCTGATTGCATGACAACACTAGTCGTGCGATACACAAAGATTCTCATTTTTTCTTTTTCTATTTCGTGCTAATAATACTGCTGTGAAGAAAAAAAAATACGTATGGTCTATACGCTCTGCGTACAGAATCCACGCTTTTTCGTCTTGAAACTCGTGCTTGTTTGTGTGTCTGTTTCCACATGTCTGTTACACACTTTTTTCCTCTGTTAAAATACATATGACCATAGTATACAATGGGTGTTATTTTTCGGTAGGATAAAGTTTCCTAAGTCGAAAGATAAAAAGTTTTAAAAATCAAATCTCAATTGAGCGAGTTATTATCAGTGGCGCCATGAGGAATATACATGCTCCTGCTTTCAGAAATTTGGATCGAAATTTGCCCGGATTGTAACCAAAAATACGAGAAATTTAATCCAGTTTTGTAGAAAATAGAGTGAATTTACTCCGATTTTTGGAACTACAGTCACCCTGCTTCAACCTTTTCGCGCCGCTACTAATTATTATCAAAAATGTGCATGCTGTTTTAATCGTGCATATTGAAGACCAGGTACATTACGTGAGCAGAAAATTAATTTTTGCTTTTAACGTGAACGCTCTAGTACACTTTAATACACTAAGAATTTGAGGACTTTTGGTATTTCCGCCACCCATATTATTGAGACTAGTCTGCAAATTTATCGAACTGTACTTTCATTGCTTTTAGCGCTTACATTGTTTAAATTAGTCTGAACACTTAAGATTCACTTAGGAGACTAAAATTTACAATTTGTTTTAGACACATGCCTTGATTTTCATGCACGTAATTTACGTAATGTGGTTATGATTGCGAAATAAGAGTCTTATTTTATGATCACGGTTTTGTCGTGGTCCAAGAATGATCGCGCTAAATTCGCGATTCACTCTGAGCAATATTTGATTTTTGAGTTTTTACGAATTTGTTGAAAATATTTTAAAAACTTCATTCTTTTTCTTTAAGTTTTTCTTCCATCTATTTCTCAACTTCGATGCAACATATGACTGGAGTTTGATCTCAAAGCAACAGTAAGTTTAAGGTTGACGTCTTTTTGTTCGCCAATGAGTTTTACCGTTACGGTAACGTTTGCCTTATGTGAAGAAAACATTTATGCTTGGACTTTCAGAGAATGTATATCTATGGATATTATCGCCAGGATCAGTTCGTTGCTAAAGCCAATTTAGCATCCTGTAAATGAGGCGGAATGATTTACATCCCAATCCTCCGTGTATCAATCAGGACCGAACTGATCATCGCTACATCCTGAAAGTCATAAACAGTAAAGCGAGCTTACACCGAGATACTCACATTAGTGGTAACAGCAACCATCAACACAAGTAAAGTCTTTATATTCGCTACATTTTCTGAGCATGATGAGCCTGTTTTGTTTCCAGGGTGACCAAATTCAGTTTTTCGTAAAAAATCAGGAGTTAATTAGAAGATTTTGTTTTCGAAGCTAGGAGAAAAGCAGGAGTATCAGGCAGTGTTTTCTTGGACAAGAAAAATAAAAAAATCCAATAACTTTATCAAAAAAGTATTTTTTTTTGATAATCTCAGTGTTGGAAAAACAAAATCGATAAGGAAAACAATTGAAAATCAGGAAAAAATCTTAAAAATTAGCTTCTGAAATCAGAAGAATTTTCATCATGAGAAAAATCTAAAAATCAGGAGTCTCTTGGTCAAACCAGGAGATTTGGACACTCGGTTTGCTTCTTAAAAATGACTGAGAGGAATAGTTTAAGTTTGTGAGTAAACAAAATTACCTCTGCTGACTAACATTCTCACTAAAATTGTTGTGTACTTATTCTGTGTCGACTATTTGCTTCTGGTTATATTATTTTCTTTGAAAAACAAAAAAGAAATAGATAAACTGCGATTTCATTTATCGCAAGTCGCAATAGCGAGTCATAGCGGGATTTCAACACGCAAACGCGATCTCTATAAGAAAAAATTGTTGCGTCGCGATCGTGAATCCCAAATTTTTCGAAAAATAAGAATTGGTCGCGATCACTCCGCGACAATAGCGAATTTTTAGCGATAGCGTTGCGAGTTGAGTGAATGCCACGCGTACGCGTCGCGAATGAAACAAGAAAGTCGACTTGGGATCACAACGAAGAAAGAAAAGACTGCTATTTGAGTCAGTTATATTGCAAAAGTCGCTTTTACTTGCACAGAATCACAGTTATTTGATTAAAAAAGATCAACAACAAACGTGACAGTTGAAAAACTTGACTTGAGAGTTCAAGGTTAGTATGAGAGTTGAAATAGACAAAGTTCCACTTCAGCAATTTTTCATTTTAGAATTGCTACAACGTACCTTAACGTAAGAAGTAATTTAAAATGGCTTCTGTATCTGACGACGCTTTTATTAGAAGCGAGCAACACACTACAGCAGCACCATCTATTATATCTAAAAGCTCTAGTTACAGTCAGATTGGCTTGATTTGGCTTGACGACAATGTAAATGAAGAAGATGAAACAGCAGTAGCTCTTAAAGAAATATTTGACATAGTTTTAACGTTTACCGATCCAAATACATGCTTAGACAAAATAAAATCGGACGACATGAGAGATACTTCTTTCTTTGCGCTTCTATCAGGCAAGTACGGACAGATGATCGTTAAAAGTGAACTTGAACCGCTATCACAAATAGCGGACATCTATGTTTATTGTATGGATGAAGCCAAACATAATAAATGGGCCAATTCCTGTAATAAAGTACGAAATGTTTCGAAAAATTTTGGAAAAATTTTACAAATGATCAAGTATGACTTACAAAATAATCCTATTGTTCAAATGAAAACTTCGACAAAAACACCAACAACGGATTTTAACCAACAAGATGCAGAAAAACCAAAACGTTATAGATACACCACGGACAACAACGTGTGGGATCAACTAGCTTTTAGTTTGTTACTTAGTCAATCATCAAACGATAATAGTCAACAACAGGACTTTTATGACTTTGCTAAAAACTTTATTTCCACTGGAACGAACGATAATGAAAATAAACAGTGTCTTGACCAACTGAATCAATTTATAGAAACATTTACACCAGAACAATCGATATTCTGGTATACTAAAGATACATTTCTGTACGACATATTAATGAGTGAAATGTATTCGAGTGATCTAGACTCATTGTGGCATTTGCGATATTATTGGACAGCGTTTTACACTTCGTTACTTGATGAACATAAAAAGTTCGTCACCGAATACCCAGATGAAAAGTTAATATTGTATCATGGCACACATTTAACGACTAGCGAATTTAATTTAATGAAAAAAAGTTTAGGTCAAACAATGACCTTTAATAAAATATACTCGACATCCTACAATTTGTCACAAGCATTAGAATTAATTAAAAGCAATAATAATGCTCAAGTAACGCCGGTTCTTATGGAAATTAAAGTTGATTTAAAACTTGACGAACACTTGCCATACGCCGAAATCATACATGATAATAATGAAAGGGAAATTTTATTTTATTTTGGTTCAAAATTTCGTTTAACGAAAATGGAATACGTTGAACATGAACAATATTGGCTAATTGGGATTCAGCTGTGTCAGTTACTCGATGATGATGTGAAAGAACTATATAATTATTACGAATGTACTTTACTGAATTTGAACAACACTGCGCACGCCTATGGAAAAGTACTCTGTTATAAAGGATTGTTTACCAATGCATATTCTTATTTTCGTTTAGCACTCGGTGCCAAAACAGAACAACTTGTTCAAGTTCAATGTGATTTAAGTGAATTTTATATGAGGAATGGTAAACATGATCGTGCCCTTGATCTACATGCGCAAGCATTAGATTTGGAACCAGACAATCTTGATGTTCAAATATTAGGGTGTTACCTCAGTATATTGAGCAGAGATTTAAGTAGCGCAGAAGATTTGTTAGAAAAAATAATAAATGAGCATCAGAATAAACGATCAATAGCAAAGGTATACATTGCCTTAGGTTATATAGCGCTATTGGACAGCAATATCCAAAATGCACTCCATTATTTTACACTGGCTAAGGAAAGTGCAAAAAAATTTGTACCCAGTAATCATCCAGATTGTGCGAAAAATTTCATTCGTATGGGTTACGCATACTATCTAACTAACAATATTATGGATGCAAATGAATGTTTTGAAAATGCCTACAAACTACAGAAACAATGTTTGCCACTAAGCCATCCCGACATAGCCAAAACCTACATTGGCTTCGCACGCATTTATTCAGCAAATCAAAATATGAAGCAAGCATTAAACTATCTTGAACGCGCGTTAGCTATACAAATAGAAAGATATTCAACTGTATCAAGCAATCATGTAGAAATATTTGCAACCAAAAGTGACATTAAAAACTTGGAAAAGTCTAAACCTTTACGTTCACGAATGCAATTATTAGATTATATATAAATAATTACGCTTATTATATACTGACACTTTAACGATATAAGTTTACATCCAAGTTCAGCTTCAAACTACAGATATTAAGTAGAACCAGAGGTGGGCAAGTCCAAGTCCGGACTTAAAGGCTTTTCTGACGGACTTAGATTTGGAGATTTTTTATCAAGTTCGTTTTAAGTCCAAGGAGTTAAAATCTTTTACAATTCAACAACGGAATGGGTATAATCTGATACCTAATTTATTAGTCTTTTTTTTGTCAAACATGCACCAATGTATCGATAAACTTTATTTACCTGTCAGATATGATTATAATGTACTGTGTAGTACAGAAATTGTTATGAAGAACGTCGACTCGAATTTGGACTTGACTTGGACTTAAGCTCCCGCGGACTTGGACGTGCCAAAATAACGGGTGGCGCAGAAATAATGAGGCATTTTTGTTTTCTACCTTTGAGGTACTTAACAATCGTTCTAAAACCTGGTTCTGAGCTCATTCGATAGAGAATTCATTTTGGTACAAAAATGTCGAATGCAGTCTTCAAATTAGTCTTTCTTGTGGGCGCAAAACTTCAAAGATTAAC
This sequence comes from Didymodactylos carnosus, assembly GCA_905250885.1. Lineage (NCBI taxonomy): Eukaryota > Metazoa > Rotifera > Eurotatoria > Philodinida > Philodinidae > Didymodactylos > Didymodactylos carnosus. The sequence continues at coordinate 285 of CAJNOQ010001159.1, read as the reverse complement.
ACCTACTCAAAAGTCCATCTACGAATAACAAAAAAACGTATGGAATATTTTTAAACGATTCTTCTGAAATGTTAAGTGTGCTATGAAATTCTATATAAAATTCTGCATCTTTCGATGTAATTTTCAAAAATTTAGAAGAAATATTTGAAGTGGAAAATATGAAAACACCAAAAAAACTTATTTCCCGACAGACTTATGACATTGTTCTCTTTTAATTCGAAACAGCCAAAATGATTTCAATGTTGAAGTCACAATTTATACCATTTTGTCCTGAATTAAATTCTG
>CAJNOQ010001158.1:0-35183 GCA_905250885.1 Didymodactylos carnosus | reverse complement strand
GGAGTTCATTACTAGTCGATCATTATATACCATTCGATAGCGCTTTTCAAGGACTACATTTACTACTGTTCGAATTCAAAAAAGCTCACTTGTCGATTTTTGCTCAAATTTCCGCCTGAATGCCCACCGTGCGGGGCAATGATGATCAATGTATGCTATTTTCAAGTATTTTCGTTACTGTTAAAGTTTTTGGCTGTAAAAATCGATATTGAACAGGAAAACAAATGTGGCTTCCAGATATGTCTTGATGTAAAAGTATTTTTAGTTTTAATTAACTTCCAGTCAGTATCCATCGACTATGTCAGTAATTGCTACAGGTTAGTCTACTATGTGAATGTACATATAGTAGAGTAACACATAACTCTGCCCAAAGATATATGTTGGTATACCAGTGCTAAAAAATTCTAATAAAAATGAAACTAGACTCGAAATTGTTAACCCATTTCTTTAAACGACGTTCGATTTTTCGCATGACTAACAGAAAGGTGATCTCATCACGCATAAAAGGAAAGAAAAGTGGGTGAGTCAGTGCCAAAAATAGGTTATAGTTTACACTTTGAACTAATATTATGTCGATTGGCGTATGAATATGAGACACTAATGTATTGAAGTAATCTTTCGTGTGCTGTTCAATAACAGACTCTACGCCCATTCCATTTATAATAGAAAATGGCGTGCTACCATTTATAATAGAAAATAGCGTGCTACCATTTAGTGTATCAGTTTAACAGTTTCGAACACCATAATTAGACGGAGAAATGCAACCAACTAACTACCATAAAAGAAACACAGGAGAAAAAATGTCAGGTATGCAAGAAATAGGAAAATAAGAAAGAAAAAGGAAAATAAGAAAGAAAAAAGGAAAATACACCTTTATCACCATTTTTACCTGTACTACGTTCGATAGAGTCAATGTAGGACTTACTGTCATTTACTATTTCTATACGTCTCTTTGCTCTGGTCTATGTTACCTTTCTATGGCTCGATAGTTAATTTCATTTTATCTATATTTTGAAAGAAAACCAAATGCCCTTTACGTGTAGGTACGACTAATTTGGAGAATTGTTTCTCCCACTATCAAAGAGGCGGAGAACGTAAGGGCTTATATCCGAATTACGTACGGAAGAAGGATTGATTTTTTACTCTATACCATTTTTAGAACTTTTAGATAAGAGTGTTATACTAAGAGATTTTAGTAATGGTTTGATGTGATTTTCCTTTCTCTTTGAATCACATACACTTCTTTATTAATAATTATGTATATTGCGACAGGCGTTCCAACACCCGTCTCTTTTACACCTCAAGTAATGACTTTAGCTCAACCTAATCAATATGGAGATATCGCTGCTCAACAACTCATACAACAGCAACATACCGCTATAAATCAAGCACATGCAGCAGCCTACTCTGCTTTGGGTAATCCACCATCCAACATAATGATAAATAATCAATCACAACAACAACAGCCCAATTCCCAAACTCAAAATGTTGGTTTATCATCGAATACCGTTCAAGGAGATCCAAATAATTATCCGATTCAACAGATTTTACTAGAAAATATATATAATAATGTTTTAATGAGAGAAAAGAATTTATTATACCAAAATCGAATAGATAAAGCTAGAAAACGCCTTTCAGATCCTGTAACAACAAATTATCATGTACCATTGCAACCGTTGCTAATGAATGATTATGTTTTAAATTCAAATGTATCTGGTACTAATGTTGCTAGTGGAACAGGAGTAAATCCTGCTGGTGGCAGTCAAAATATTTCCATACCAACTACTAATCTACAGCGTGTTCAAAGTGGTCATACATTAAATCGTCGACGTTCGGTACGTTATACTAAACCTTCACTACATCAAGCACAACCTCTACCTCCTCCATTACGTCCAATTAATGAAGGTCAAAAATTATTTGTAATAAGACATGCTGAACGTGTTGATTCAACATTTGGAATCACTTGGGTTGATAATGTTTTCGATAAAAATGGACAATATAAACGGTTAAATTTAAATTTACCAAAAAAAATGATTCAACGTCGTGATAATAAAGATTTTTTATTTGATCCTCCTCTAACTGAATTAGGTTTAGTTGAATGTAAAATGGTTGGTGAAGAATTATTGGCTCAAGGTGTTAAAATATCTCATGTATATTCATCGCCAGCTTTACGATGTGTTCAAACAGCTGATAAAATAATTGAAGGACTAAATAAGAAAGATGAGATACCAATTCGAATTGAACCATGTCTATTTGAATTTTTAAAATGGTATCCCGTTGTACCATTAAAATGGCCATTTCTTACCATTGATGAATTATCAAAAAATGGTTATCATGTTGATAATTTCTATAAACCATTTTATCCGATTGAATCATTAAGAAAAGATGAAGATGAACAAATGTATTATACAAGAAGTCATTTTATTATTACATCAATATTGAAAAATCATGAACTTGATGGAGGAAATGTATTAATTGTTGGACATGTAAGTCATGATGTTTAATAATTTTTTAAATAATTATTTCTTATATTTTATATTTTAGGCTCCCACTCTTGAAGTATGTACTCGTCAATTAACAGGTGGTCAACCTCGTGTCAATGATTTAAAATTTCTTGTGTTACGTATACCATTTTTATCAATGCTAACAATTTCAAAACAATCAGATGGTACATGGCGTGCCATTAAACCACCAATTCCTCCAATGAAACATCAAGCAGTTGAATCATTTGATTGGCGTTTTATACGATAATAAACATCTAACAATTGTATACTGTTTAAATGACAAGTATTTATTTATTATATAAAGACTTTTTACAATTATTTCTAATGAAAGATTTAATTTCTATTTCTATAAAAAAATAAGAATATTCGTTTATCCATATCGTCTATACAATGTGTCAAAAATAGTAGATGAGATCATACAGATAGTATATAATTCTAACTTTATCTTAAAATCATTATAGCGTAATATAATTCTAGTATTATATCCATAATGGTATATCTTTAAAAATATAAATAGGGTACAAGTATGAGATGAAGAACAGATATTTTAAGTAATAACACAAAACAATTAATGGTTAAAAAGAATGAAAGTTTTTATAACAATAAGGTAGCACAAATTAGAAATGGCGTATAATATCACAGACATTTTTGAGTTTTATTGTTAAAAAAAATATTATGTATCACTACGGAGATCTAAAGAACAAAAAAATAATGATTATATTTTAATCATCAATAGCATTAAAAAAAAAACTTTAAATCTTACCGGTCGTTGTTACGGACAATTTGAGAGGTGGTGGTGGATCCTTTGACATTTTGACTCTGCTCATAGCTTCCATCATCCATTTCATGCAAGTACTTACCTAAATAAATTTTGTAAAATAGAGTGAATATTAATAGAGTAAGAGCGTCATGTACATACTTCTTCTGCATGTGCTCGTAAATCAATAACAGCTTTTTTCATCGATGTTACATCTTCATTTAATTGTTTAAAATCTGTCATCATTGATGTCTGAATATCACCGGCAGCCTCTTGAGAACTATGAATAATAATAAACATAATTACATCAATTCAGAGAGTTAGCTGTTGATTGTTAAGTAAATAAATTACTTTGTAGTTGATGGTACGATGGCTGTTGTTGGTTGCGATGTAAGTAAAGATCTTGCATAAACATTTGTTGCATAACTTTCAAAATCAGTCCAGTCTTTTTCAACACTTTTATTAGCAGCAATCATTTCTAGAAAAAATAAATATATTAGTTATAATTAAACAAAAGTTTTATAGATAAACATACTAAAAGTTTTTGCTTCTGATTTTCGTCCAAATGATTGCTGTCTGTTAGTTGGTAAACGTCTATAGATGTATTTGATTAGTTCGTAAATATGTGAAATAATAATAAAAGGTGGAAACAATGTAGGTCGATCAAAATATTCACGAATTAATGTATATCGTTCATAACGCCACACTAAATCTGTATGATCTTGAACTTGTTGAAATGTATAACTTGAAAAAAATAAAATAACATTTTTATTATATGTTTTGTTATTTCAATTTATAAGATAAGATCTTACCTGAACATAGCAATCAATAGATTAATTAATAGAATATTGACAAATAACATGTGAAATGCCAGTAGAACTTGCGTAGCAATTGCTGTTGAGTTGTTATAACCGTCTTAAAAAAAAAAGTGAAATGTTAAATATTGTTGTTGTATAATCAGTTTAATAATTAAATCAAACAGAATATTTACCTGCATCAAGTAGTTGTCGTTCATCATCGAAACTTCCGTACATAAAATAATAAACGGGATAAATGATATTTCGAAATATTGCTCGACCATCAAAATCAAATGTTCCATAAAAGTGCATTGCTCGAGATGCTATACCATACGCTGACATGGCAATCAAAATTATATATGTAAAGAAAAAGAGATCAATTATCTAAAAGAGTGAAAATGAATATGGATTTATTGATTAGAATCTTTCAAAATTGTACAAACCATTTTTCGAATCATGACTAATTTTGGTCCTAATTTTTGAGCAACACCAATGAATTTTAATGAACATATGAACCAAATTTCCAAATCGTAAGCGAGTGCTATTCTAAAAAAAGAAGAAAATTGAAATTTGATTTTAATAATCATTTGATAACTAAACGATTACAAAACTTCAAATAAATATATTTTACCGTAGATGATTCAATTTGTTTACCTTGCAGCTGAAAATGAATCTTGATCATAAGCATTTTGAAATCTTAATATTAATCCAACATAAAATAAAATATAGGCAGCAACACTCATTATATTGAAAAATCGACTTGCCAAAAAATAATTATGTATTTTTCCACCAATAAATAAATTATCTTGACAAATAAACTAAAATAGAAATTTTTTTAAATAGTACAAATAATATTATCATTTGATTCTAGTATATACTTGTCTAATGTCTTCGATTAACATTGTTGAAATGATAATAATGACAACAACTTCAGTCCAATGAATACTTGGAATACCGTCACTCGGCGGATCAAATGCAAATAACATGTAATAACTGAAGAATAACAAAAATAAAATGAATGATGCCTAAAATAAAGAAAAATAAATAAATACTAGAACACGAGTAAGCTAACGCCAACATTCCTGAGGCACAATAGCGCCCTTCTAATACACCGGTATACATTGTATTAGTGAACATATCGTATTGTTTTTATTCCATTCAATCTGATAGATATCGAACGGAAGCATTATTAAGAAATTCGTTTCTAAGGCAAAAATTGTGCTTCACGAGCAAAAATAAGAAAAAATGATCAAAAACGCTGATGAAAACTGATCAATCTCATCATTTCGTCTATCAAAGACCTCATACTTGCTGAAACTTCATGAAATACGTTTAGACAAATGAGGTGTATCCGTTCTACCATTGATGTTATCCAAAAGCGCAACATTTCTGTCTCTGTTAAAAAATTAAGCTTATTTTAACTTAATTTCATTCAATTTATTAGATGCCAAACGAATGTCGTTGTACAAAATAGAACACAAAATTGAACGCTTTACTAATATAATATTGTGTTTATTTGAAAGATTATTAGTGATGGAAAAGAAATAAAAACGAAAAAGAGCTGTATTATATACATTGATTTCTACAATTTAGTTCATCGACGTACATAGTCTCACTGAAAATTCATGTAACTAGGTATGCACCTGTTCTAGAACTGGTGTTTGGGCACCCGGAAAAACTTTTATTACTCGATAATTGAGTTGTGGAACATCTCATTTTGTCGAGAAATGTTTACTCTACAAAACTCACTGGTCCAAAAACTTTTAAAATCAACTACGTTGAAAATACAAGTATTGAGAAACGCAGGAACTGTTGGGGGTAGAGATGTGCACGGGCACCGTTTTCGTACCCGTATGCGACCCGAAATTTTTTTTCCAGCCGTACCAGACCTGATTCGATCCGAGAACTTTGTATTTGTACCCAACTTATGCCTAAAAATTTTCTCCTTTTCGTTTTCCACCTAAAACTTTTGTTTTTCGGCTGGAGATGTCAAATTATCATTATGTTCTCAAGTAACTCTTTTCTAAAACTCATACTCACAACTAAAAAGCTTGTACTTTTTCACTAAAATCTTCCGATTTTCGGGTAAATTAAAAATAAAACAGAACGCGTACTCGATAATGTCGTACTTGCATCCGACCTTCAGATCGGGTCGGGTTGTACATCTCTAGTTGAGGGAACAGTTTCACTGTTTTAGACGTAACGTACTTTTGACTCAATTAAACTTACATTTTTTTTGGACCAGTGAGTTTTGTAGAACAAACATTTCTCTACAAAATGAGATATTCTGCAACTCTTAATTACCGAGTAATAAAAGTTTTTTCGAATACCCAAACATCAGTTTTAGAACAGGTGGATACCTACATGTAACATATTTTCAACAGTGAGATCTATGTACTATATAGTGTTCTGATTTATAAAACTCTAATATGTAAGCCATTGCTCATATTTCTCTTAGAAAAAATCAGAGAGTGAAAAAGGACGGCGCCGTACCAGATCATCAGCTACCCACACTTCTACTACTACCATCATCTAATCTATTTGATTGAGAGAGATAAGGATAGAACAGGAAGATCCAAAGCACAAAAGAACACTACACAGTTGATAGAATCGAACACTTGAACTTTGAATTAAAATGCATATACTTTTGCACTACATTGTCCAAAAGTAAACTCTGAGGTGTTCTCATCCCCATCCTGTGCATTGCAATAGTGTGTTTTACCCCCGCTGCTCAACCCATACAGCTTATATTCTTGATCAGTGACCAAATCCTGTATACTCTGTGATGAGTTATAGAAAGACGTTATAGTTCGAGACACATACGATATAGACAGAGAGTGATACAAGTAGTATCGAGATGATGGAACGAGACTAGACAGCACGTGTTTTTCCGATAAATCTATCATCAGTTTTAAACTAAATAGAGATAATAGTTCAAAAACTTTGTTTCTAACAAAAAAGAAGAAAATAAAAGAATCGACTCATTTTTATTTTTGGCTTCAAATGATTCTTTGAGAAACTAAAAAGTATAAATATTCGAGTTTCAGCGTATTCGAGTAATTTTCGTAAATATTACTCAAAACCTCCTCACAATAAAATGAAAAATTAAACAATAAATAATAATAATGATACTAAAATATCATAGCAATGCCGCGATGAAAAATAATAGGAAAGACGCGACGCCAGAGTCCCCCGTATGCTTTTAAAACGAAGATTATTTTAATTACAAAATGTTTAACTTACACTGTTATATGAAAATTTGATTAATGGTGCTTCATGAAAATGTTTCAAATGACGAAAATAGCTCAATAAAGATGATGGATAGTTTTTTGATATCCATTTATGACTATCAGAATAATTTACACAATTTTTATTCAACCTAAAACCATAGAAATATTTTAATGTATAATTCCAATTTGTCAATAAGTCTACCTTCTCACTAATGCACGTTGTTCTCGAGCGGATAGATGCTAGAATAAAATTAATATTAGATGCCATCTTAATTTTATTTTTACATACTTCTAACTGTTCATTTTCATTAACTTTCATATCATTTTGTTTTGTTTGATCTTCTACCGTTTGTTCTGTTCGAAATTTAACAATAAAAGGAGCAAATACTCCAAATGTAAGTATACTAAATAGGACTGGTAATTTCTTTTTCATTTGTGTTTGAATGGGATCAATTTTATCGTACCAAATATTTGTTAATAATTGATCACAACATGGTAGTCCAACAAATTCTTTATCATCAGCATCAACAGCAACCTATTTGAAAAAAAAAATAATATTAAAAAATTTTAATATACATTCAATGTAGTTTTTCTACTTGTATACACGAAACACCACCAAATAATTTAATTCGTCTAATAGCTATTTCACATGCTTTCTCCTCATCATAATTATAACACCATTTTAAACATTCACAAGCATAAGTTTCAAATAAATCAGCTTGTTGTTTTAGTGTCTCTTTTGAATCATTATCAGCTGCATATGTTGAATGAAATTTTTTAAATACTTTTGATGCTATTAATGATGCACATATACGAGTTTTCATATGGGATAATATCACTTTGGCCATGTCAACTCGATAGGTTAATATTGCCCATAGAAATAAATCTCTATAAACGTATTCTAATACTAATGTGGTATTTTGACTATTTTCAAATATCTCTTTATCTTCTTCTAATCTATACTCTTCGTCATTGGGTAAATCTAACAATTCAATATGATTATGATTTTCTGGTGAAATATTTTTATATGATTCTATGCGTTTCCATATATTGAAATTATTTAATTTTGTATAAAGTGGTTTCATATAATCACCAATTAATATTCGTATAATTTTATCGAGATCTTCAGGCGAATGAATGTGAGAACGAACTTTTCCAAGTAAATGAAGACGTTCTTGCTATAAGAGAAGAATACAATTACGACAATTGTGTAATGATAATCGAGATGTCAAATTTTTAGCAATCTTTTTGTCATATAATTGTAGTTTCTCACTTTTCTTATTAACTAAGAAAGGGTTCTTAATATTGAAGCCATAACTAGAGTATTATTACTTAAAAAGTATTTTAAAAGTGCATTTTAGATGTGTGCTAACGGCAATCAAAACAATGCTCGTTGTACTGCAGATAATTATTATTTGATTTTATAAAGCAAAGCAGTTTGGGTAATTAGACTTACGCGTATAACATAATGCTAATAAAACAATAAATGGAAAGAAAACGTTTGAAATAATAGGATACTGAAAATTAAACGATAAAAGAATAGAGAAGAGGCGGTGAAGATATATATATATATATATATACCTTTGCTAGATTCACAGCAAAACCGTGAAGATAGAAGAACGAATATGCCGATATTGTCCTACTGATTCCAAACATCAACAAGTCAGGCGTTAATCTCACTCCTAAGGATGCTAGCCAATGATTCTATTGCTGATGTCGTGATAACTTTAAAAATTCATCGTCGATGGCGAATGCTTTTTCGAGAAACCTAAAACATATCTATCTTGTCGCAGAGAAATGTATTTTTTCCTCAAAAAAATCTCTCAATATCGGGAGCAACATTATGTTTTAAAAAAATTTTGGCAAAAATGGCACGGTTAACATCTCTATTTACTTCAGCTCTCAAGAAAAACCATTCAAGCTAAAAGATCGATCAACTATCGTTCTCGTCCTATTTCAATTTTTTCACCGCAAATATCTGCAACAGATCTGCATAGATTCTATAATTTTGCAACTTTCTGTGCAGAATATGGACAACCTTTGTATCAAAATTCAAGCAGAATATGTGCAGAACCTATACAGATTTGACACAAATATTCGCAGAATTCAACAGATTCTGTGCATTATCTGCTAAGAATGTTGTCACAATTTGTAACAATTCCATGGAAGATTTTGTGCAGAACTTTGCCAGATTCCGAGCAGACATGAAGCAGATTTCTTCAAAATGTGTATATCTGTTGCAGTTTTTTAGCAGATTTTGTGAAAGAATTTCGGATTCTTTGAAAAACGTTTTTGGAGGCAGTTTTCGAATGGGGGACAAAAGGAGGGACGCTTAATTTAACGAAATAATGTCATCTCAATCTAAAATACTCGATAAGCTCAAATAAACTCACACGTTGCCAATAACTTAAAGGCAATATTGTGGATTTTTTAATCATTTATCGTTAAAATTACACTGCCGTTTTGAAGGTGGAGATGAAGTTGGTGAGTTTTGTTGTTGTTTGTGTCTCACTTTCACGATCTACATTCTCGCCGGCAGTCGTTTCTTCTTCTACTTCTAATTCATTCTTTCAAAGCTAAATTTTCAGATTTCAAATAAAAGATTTTTCCTTTCAATTAGGTTTTATCGACAAATTATATCACACATCTGATAAACTGTGAGATGCGCACGAGAGAAAGAGTGATGTTCTTGCGAACGGCTCGAATCTCAGAATAACTCTATTTGCTACAAACTATTCAAACACCTATTGATAATGATCTTTATGACAAGATATGCTAAAGAGGGCGTAAAGCTTTGTCGATTAGGTAATTACCCGCCAATCAATACTTTTCCGCTCAAATATGTCCTGAAGGTTGTACGACTTCAAAAAAATTCCAATGGAGGTATGTCCCGTATGTGGGAAAAATCGGTCGAATGGGGGAATGTCCTCCTCAATGAGGGACATTTGAGAATCCCACTATGTTTTACCCGGTTTTCTCTACGGGAACATGATGCAATTAATTCACTCATTTCAGGCTCAGTTAAAACTCGGACTCAAAATTAGCACACAGCAATTTTATAGTGCATGTATAGAGCCTAACAGAGAGGAAAGTCCTTGGATTTGATACACTTCGTGAGAGAGAACGTCTGTCTTTTTGGTGTTGTGTTAGTTCTATCAACTTTATCAATTTTTTCAAAAATTGTTCATGCAAGCCAGCTAAAGTACCATGTGGTACAAAATGCCATCCTGTAAAAAGAAACAGTGTTCAAATACATAGATGTAAACTCTTTGATATATTCAACAATTTTCTGTGCTGCTGTCTCTTTTGCTAATAAATAATACGTGTGCTTGTACATATCATCATCCACCTAAATGTGTATTTTGATTTCTACTACAGTCGAAAGTAAAATACTTCGATAGTATAAACTTTCTAGTAGAATTTAAAAATCTTCTATAGTAGAGATTAAAATTTTAATTTCAACAATTCTACTGAATTTTAACTTCTACTGCAACATATATTCTCTTTTATACGCGTATCTAAACAACGTTTGCTGTCCCTTCCTTCGAGCATGGATATTTATACTGTGTACATAGGTCACACATGTGTTTAACGAAACTATACAGTGCGCAATTTTGGCTAGGCATGCGGACATCAACTCTAGAAGTAGAAAAAAACTATTTAAACCAGTTTTCCATAGGTTATCGATGATGTTCTTCTCAATGGCTTGGTTCTTGAGTAACGAAAAAGTTTTCATGAGGGTTTTCCAGAGATCCACTTTCTGGAAAACCCTCTTGAAAACTGTTTCATTACTCGAAATCATTCCGTTGGAAAGATCATCGTCGGAAACCTATAGAAAACATGCTTGGAAGTGTTTCGTTTGTTTTATCCTGAATTTTAGATTTTTAGCAGAAAATTGTTTGTGTGAATCTCAAAATCTAAGAAAATTGTAGAATTCAAAATTTAGCGACCAAAACCAGATGAGTTATGCATCGTTCGACGCAGCTTTTTGCGCTGATTCCGAATATGTTATTAGGTTTTGTTTTTAATGTTTCTCAGCAGGACAAAAACCTTAAAATACCTAAAAACCTAGGATTTTTGGAAAACCTATAACTCCAGCTAGGAACATTTATGCTATTTTATGCTAACTGTATAGATGCATTGAATGGCGAAGAACATTCCCTGAAAGTTTCGTTTAATTTGGACTTGTGCTAAAGTGCGCGCACTCACTTTGTTGAAGATACCTTTGAAAAAAACGCTTAGTTAAGAAAGAACGGTAACTGCTTTCGTTAGAAAAGACTATCAGACAAAATTATTTTTAGCAATCGATACAGACTTTGCCGCAGTTTCAGAATACGTCTTTGTTTTTCTAAACAACTGCTCAGATTTTACATATAATCCAGTTTTCCAATAGTACCATTGTTTTCGGTCTAATTTTGCTTAGCAATTTACTGACTAAGTTTCGCACTTAGAAAAAAACTGCCAATGGCAAAAAGATAGAGTGTTTGTCGAAGTATATGACACACTATTCAAATCTTGAAAAATCTCACTTTCGTTTTCTCCCTAATGTCTGCTTGGTTGTGCACTGTGAACTACCTGAATTTTCTGTGGTTCACATTGAAACAAGCCTGCGTGGTCGTTGTATACATATCAGCACCTTTGAGTTTTTAACGCTGCGTGAATCAGAGATCGTCCTGGGCCACTTTTTTTCGGTCCGATCCGTATCCGAACTCAAAAATTTTGACACGGGCCGGGCCGGCCCGGAGACAACGCATATATGCTCAAAGGACAGCGAACTTCGCCAGAGACATTTTCGAGAGAAGATAGTGTCTCTTTTCCACATTTAATGTGAGTGTTGCCTTTCGACGTTGTCTTGCAATTTTATCGACTTGTTGGGAAAAAGGTTGGTTCACGCATGCGGTACCTCAAATTGCAACCCTGTCCGTAAATAAACTTCAAAAAAGTTGGTATGCCTCGTGACGATCTCTGTGAGAGCAGCTCAGAATCAGAACTGATGGTTTTTCTCAGAAATGTAGAAGAGAAATGCATCAAAATGTTGACGTTATCACAATAATGAGTATCCTCGATGTAAGCTGGCTTTGCCTTTGGTGACTTCCAGAATGTAGCCAGTATCAACTATTATATATTTCTGAAAATAAGATGAGTGAATAAAACGCTTATAACCCCGGAACGAAAAGACCTAGAGACTTGCGGTTTTCACCATTGGAAAAGCAGCTCGTGGGACGTTTATCAATGTAGAAAGTAAATTTTTTTTGAAGAGGTTTTCCCAGTAGACCTCGTCCGGTAAAACCCGTAGTACCTCAAAATTAGCCGACAAAAATTTTTGTTTTTTTCAAATGGGTCATAGATTATTGACTACTCTGATTCCCAATATCACTATGCCAGCTGCCCTTAGGTTTTTAGAGAGAATTGTAAATTGTTTCTCTTGTAAATTGTATAACTTTGCAAAGAAAGGTTGTGTAGAGCTGAGAGATATCTGATTTTAATCAGAAATTTATAGACTACAATCCTAACTCATTAAGAAAAGGTTTTGGTTATTTTATTCATAGGATCTTATTCTTAGGATGCTAGATTGGTTTACGAACGAACTGATATTAGTGGTAGTGCCAGCCACATGTCGAACCACAACTGAAGAATACACAGGAGAGAAAACCTATTTTAACCTCAGATCGACTTTTTTCCATCGAAACAGATATCAAAGCTGTAAGACAAAACAGTAAAAAGAGTTCAATTTTGCGATAAGCAAAGTAAATTTTGAGATAATCCAGGGTTAGCGTTTGATAACTTCGAAAACTGCTGTGTACTGCTGTAAATGTATCATGTTCTCGAAGAGAAATCTGAGTAAAACATGATGTATTCGTCTATTATACAATGAGACAAATGGTTCAACACATTTCTTGTAGCCAATCAATTAAACACTTTCCATAAAAACAAAGATAAGAGGAAACAAGTTGAAAGCTAGAAAACGATTCTCAATTTGTTAGATTCGTTACAGAATCTGCTTCATTTCTGTTCAATCTGTTAGAATTCTGCTACAAATCTTGCCTACAATCTGCAGTAAAGATCTGCAATAGATCTGTTGCAGAAATCTGCAGATCTGCATTGCAGAAATAACCCTTGGGCAGTTAATACTGGTGTGTTTTTAATTTAAATTAATGACGATACCAAAATCCTTTATAATTCTCAGATATATAAGTTAGCCTTATTTAGTTAATTGTAATTGAGGGTAAATTAAGTAATGCATAAAACAGACAAACCTTTCGTTTATCACCTTCATTGTATAATTTTTTTAAGACACTCCATTTTAATTTCCATTGCTTATTTTGATCTTGCTGATCGTATTGATAAAACATTTTTTGTAAATCAAAGCCCAATTTAATAAATGTATTAACAAATGCTGGACGATCTAATTCTAGAGCTTCTATAAATAACTTTTCTTCTGCATCAAGCTGAAAGAAATGGACTTAATACGAATGATGTATATGTCAATCAGTAAGACATATTTACCTTGAAATCATCAACATTATTTTTAATAATGTGTTCTTTTGCAACTTCTATACAATCCCATGCTAACGCTAATTGTAGCAACTGTATACGATCTGCAGTTGAGTTAGGACTCGTTTTTTGACGTGCTAAAATAGCAAAAGAAAATAATCTTATCAACAGAATAATATAGTCATGCTCACCTTCAATAATTGCTTCGAATATCGTTTCAGCTAAAGGACGATCACTATCTAGACTAAAGGATTTAATGTGTGATCGTAATGCTGGCTGAAGACAGTATAAAAACCGATATAACAAGTCTTCCATGTCTTTGTCACTTTTCTTGGAACCTGTTATCTGACCAAGACCATCGTTAATCTCCTCTTCATAAGCATAAAATCGCTGCCGAAGTCTAGAAAATAATTTATCTTTCTTGGACATAAGATAATCTCCCACGTATAAAAAAACTTACATTTGTTTTGAATCAGCGCTGTCGATATCAAATATTTCTTTCCATTTTTCTCCATCAACTTTTTCATAGACTAAATTTTTTGTACGAGCTAAAAATTTTGCGAGTAAGTTTGGTACACGACCACTTCCATCAATCAATACAACAGGAATTCCGTGTTTTAAATCGTTATAGATGGTATATAGAGTATCAGGACCACCTTAACAGAAAAATAAAGTCAATTTTTATATCTTATATACATTTTGATTGATAAAAACCTACCTTCCACAACGATAGTAACAACTGGTACTACTACAGAGAGAAAAGAAATGAGAAAAAAATCAGTTCATAAATAATAAGATGACACTCACCATTGCGTTGAGTTTCTGTACAAAATCTCCTTGAGATTGCTGTAACAAATCTTGTTCGATAATCTTTAGTATCATAATCATATAACATTCCATCGTCAAGCAGTAAAAAATGAGTATGATTCTTTTCTAATTCTTGTGCGCCTTTTCGTTTTTCATTTGTTACGCCTTTTTTTGTCTTTTTCTCCGTATTATTTTTCTAAAACAAAACGTTGCATCTTTTAAAGTATTCATTGGACATTTTCTTTTCTAAATATAAGTAAGATGCACTATGGAATGAGAGTACCTTACATTTAGCAATGATTCTCTATTTATCACAGATCCCCATTTACTGACGCCCACTGCAATAATTTCACTTTTTGGATTTGTCAATTTATTTTCATAAATAGCATCACCCACTAATTGAACAGCACCAACTTTAAAACCATTTGTGACTATCCATCCATCTATACAATGAATAAGATTTAAAAATCATCATACTTGTAGAAAAGTATAATGTAACTACCTGCTCTTAATGCTGTTTGAATAATTCCTTTAATAAATTCTTTTTCAAGTCTTTCATTTAATTTGAAATATTTTGCTCCACCAATAATGCACATAATCAATTTTGGCTCACGCATTTCCCAATCTTTAAACATCAACTCAGCTAACGTATCAGGTTTCGTTTCTATATCACATCGAATGTACTAAACGAAAAACTTAATTAAAAAATGAATGTTAATTGACAATTGTTACAGCAACCGACTGGAACATTAGTTTCGGGCATTTGTCCGTATGCATTGTTAAACGCTGGTTTTGTATGTTTTTTTGCATCCCATTTTGAATCTTGTGGATCTCTGAGCAATTCAATCTCAGGCATTTCCCAGCTATGTTCTCGTTTCAAACGTTTACAACCACATCTATTTTCTCTTTGATTTCTAAAAAGCAAGAAGCAGAAGAAAATGAAACAGGTGAAAATAAAAGACCGTTCTTACTTTTCATCCGAACCCTTCTCAGGTTTTGGAATGAATGTTGTGCATGTACGCCGTTTAATAAAAAGTCGATTTACCGCTGGTAGCCATTTCATACTGCCACCAGTTTGAACCTAGACATACGAAATTAATTAATTATTAGTAAGTTAAAATTCGAGATACTGACCATTTCAACGGCACAGTTTTGAGATTTCGGCCCATTATTCATCTAAAAATTTCAAAGCAGTTTGTTAGTAAGCATAGTTACAAAAGTAAGCATATGGGCAATGCAGGAAAGAGAAAAGTATACTCTTACAATTTTTAACGTTCCTAGAACTCTACACTATAAAAAAAAAGATGACTTATTCTATGTCTTCGTCGAAAAGCGTTGTATTTTAAGGTATACTTTTTTATGAAGATATTTCTATGGCGTTTTTTGAAAACAGTCGGATACAAGACACTGATAAAGATTATTATCACATAGGTGTTCAGAGAGTTTGCAGTGGATAGAATTATTCTAAGATTCGAGTCATCAACAAAAAAATCACTCTCTATCGCACGCGTCTCTTAGCTCAGATATGTGTGATATAAGTTTATCGATAAAACCTAATCGAAAGGAAAAATATAAATAATATGAATTGTACAAATTTTCAACCAGTGATGGATTTAGGGGGATGGCAGTATCTTTTTTTTATAAAATTTAGTATCTTGCCCATAGACACTCATCAATCCCACGTGCGAGGTTCTCCAGACTGTATTTTTTTTCAATTCCGCCGGCACCGAAAAAATTTTCTAAATCCACCTCTATTTTCATACACATCTTTTATTACATGCTGATTTTTTAAAAGAAGTTCACTATAGCAGAAAATATTCACATGTTCAAAAACCCGTATACTGAGTAATAATTATTAGCTTAGTTGTAAAATGCACAATTTTACGTAACTTTTGTCAAGAATGCTCTATGGAATATAAATAAACTATCAGTCTTTTGAAAATATGTGACATTAGTTGAGCCTATCAGGTATTTTAGATTGAGATGATGTTAGGCCCAATCGTCCGACAGAAAAAGTGGAAAAAATAAGATGTTCGAAGGGTGTCTTAAAGTGAGATATTTGCATTGTCTTTTTTTCATATTCGCTAAAAAAAGGAAAATTGTACCGTATACCTTGTTTCACACTTGATTAGGATCTATTGCACAAAAGTTATTTTTAATATATCCACTTCCATAAAAATTACCATGGATCAACTCTATCAGATAGAAATAAATTTAAATAATGTTGCTAACACAAACGGTAGGGAGGAAGATATGACGTTACTTGTTTATTATTAAACAAAAAAATTGCAGAACTGTAAAATACAAGAAAAAAATCATTTTCATTCTTTCTTCTGTTGCATGGCAAAACACTTAAAAGAAAATATGACAAATATAACCGACGCTAGAGGACAGAAATAGCTGAACGCTACTGTCAGTCGTTTAGAAAAACTGATGTATAAATTCAAAATTATACAAAAGAAATAAGATAATATATACTTTTTTTTCACCTGCTGAAAAACCTGAAAACATATTAGAGCAACGCGTTCTCTTTACAAAAAGACATCGCCTAATTTTCCGCTTGTTTTTGGCGGAAATATGAACATTGCTACAAATGCCATGAAAAAATTTGTTATCTGTAGTGCTGAAAACATTGTGATTTTAATTGAGACACGTTACGAGTTATCGAAAACTTCTAAAAAAATTCTATCGCAAACATCTGAAATAATACCTCAGAATGGCAGTTTTCTTTTACGTTTCTGATTCCTTCTCAAATCTGAGTTACAGATCAGAAAAAAGCAGAACACCTTGATTTTACATAGGATTTTTGCTACTTTTCATAGATTTTGACAAAGAACAATCAAAACGAAGAGAATATTTGGCACTGTCACACTGTAGATAGGAAAAGACTTTAAAGATACTAAAGAAAAGATTGGAACCTTAAAATATTGAGTTTTTTTAACCTCTCGATCAAAAACTTAGAAAGTCATAACTTTTGCGAAAAGAAGGAATAGTGGTGAAATGTAGGGAATATAATAATATTTTAGGTCAGACTTTATAATCTGATTTAGAGGAATTAATTCCCCTACTCATGTTCAAATCAAAATCAAAAACTTGTGAAAGAAGGGGTATCCTTAATGTTAGTTGAACTATTCTCGTTCGTTGAATGATTATGCTGTCCTACACAAGGACTAATTAGGGCATAATACATTTAAAATCTTGTGAGTTTGACAGTACACAAAATAAAAGAGTGCAAAACAAAGTGTCAGTAACTGTTGACATATGTAAGAAAAACAAAATTTTCATTATTTTTTAACACGTTAACAATCTGAGATAATCAAACTGACGATTTTAAATCAGAAATATTCTAATTAACTGATAACCTTCGAGAAAGAAATATACCATGGTTATTGTTGATATAGTCTAAAAGCAATTTTGGTGGTTGCTGTACATTTTAACGCTTAAATTTACTGGTATTGTTTCATAAAAAGAAGTTTTTACACATTCTGTCATAAGACATCAGCATTAGAGATGTGCAACCCGATCCGAAGGCTGGGTACGGGTACGAAGTTGTCGGGTACGGGACGGGTACGGGTAAAGCAGTTACGGGTAGGGGTTCTATTGTTTTTTAATTTACCCAAAAATCGGAAGGTTCTAGTGGAAAACCCACAAAATTTTAGTGAAAAAATACAGAAATTTAGCTAATATACATGAAGGTTTAAAAAAGATTTACTTGAGAACGTAATGATAATTTGACATCTGCAGCCGAAAAACAAAAGTTTTTAGCTGGAAAACAAAAAGGAGAAATATATTTAAGTTAACAAAAACAAACAATAATCAAGATTCATCTAACTAACAATGTAACAAAGTGTGTACGCCGAATTAAATTTATACAAAATAGATATAATCTGTTACATTCCACCGTTATTTTTTTTGCAAAAGTTATGACTTTCTAAGTTTTTGATCGAGAGGTTAAAAAAACTCAATATTTTAAGGTTCCAATCTTTTCTTTAGTATCTTTAAAGTCTTTTCCTATCTACAGTGTGATAGAGTCAAATATTCTCTTCGTTTTGATTGTTCTTTGTCAAAATCTATGAAAAGTAGCAAAAATCCTATGTAAAATCAAGGTGTTCTGCTTTTTTCTGATCTGTAACTCAGATTTGAGAAGGAATCAGAAACGTAAAAGAAAACTGCCATTCTGAGGTATTATTTCAGATGTTTGCGATAGCATTTTTTTTAGAAGTTCAAAAAAAAAAATTATTACTATTGGCGGTGAAGTACTAGACAGAATAAATGAAGTGAAGTTGTTAGGAGTATATATTTCACACAATGAAATGGTCATTTAACATAGAACAAACTGCTCGCAGGTGCGCAGTAAAATGATGAGCGTCATTAATCGTATGTTTTGCGACGCACCATTTAAATTAAAGCGTCATCTGTATGTTGCATGTGTACAGGATCGTGGTGAGCGGAAAAATCGGGGTATCATTTTATTAGGGGTGTGAATTTTTGGGAGAAAGTAAAAAACGGTTTTAATATACTGTAAAAAACAGTCGTAGATTAATAAACTATCAAAAAGGGTTTATTGAGACCAAAAGCCTTTATATCCATTTCATCCTTTCACCCGTTTTTTATATCTTTTTCAGTTTTTTGTCGAGTCTAAAATATCAGCTAAAAAACTCTTCAGTTTTTTAGCTAGTTTTTTAGACTCGACAAAAAACTGAAAAAGGTTTTTTATTTTTGATAAAAAACCGCCCGTTTTTCATGTTGCATCTGTCACGAACGCTTTTTAGTTTTTTGGATATTAAAAAACGAAAAAGCGTTTTTTAAAAGGCTTATTGGTCTCAACAAACCCTTTTTGATAGTTTATTAATCTACGACTGTTTTTTACAGTGTACTCCAAATTTCTTTTAGGAGAAAGATTATGAACAAAAGAAAGTAATAAATCTAAAAAGCAAGAAGAAAGCGTACACTGCCTTACACCCTCCTATCGTCACGGTCCTGCATGTGTAGGGCCAGTACTAGAGTATGATTCAACAGTTTTTAACAGTTCCTATAAGACACATTGGGAGTCATTAAATAAAGTAAAACGACTGGTATCAATCTCTTGAATAATATGTGGCGATTTCACCTCGCCATAGTCTGGAACTGTCTGTAAGACACAATTAGAACCTCTCGATCGCCGTAGGCAAATAGCCAGACTGAAATACATCTGGAAAGTTATGAAAGGAAGGACGGTACATGCGTAATTTGGTCTACTCCAATCGATGACTGATCGACGTACACTGAGAAAAGGTGTATGTTTTCTGTATCCCGATGTAAAAAGGATGTCCTCAAAGAAAAAGTTTTAGTTTGAACAGTAAAGAAGTGGAATAGCCTTCCTAATGCTGTAGTTTTATCATTCACAGTAAAAAGTTTTGCCATTTACTTAGAACAGCATTTATAACCGCCTGTCTACATAACTGCTTACCTATTTTTCATTCTTTATTTTTGTATGTACTGTATACATAAATTAATATAGGTTGGACATCTTTACAAGAGATGTATTAATTTACGTCGCTTTTTGCTTGTTCTCTTTTCTATCTGCATGTGAATTCAACTTTACTAAATAAATATATATTAAGTTAAGAAATGACACAACACCTGTGTCTCACTTTATACTTAAGGTAATCTCGCAAGAGAAGAGGCATTTCATTGATTTGAGAAAAGAGAAAATAATACAATCGAATACTTTCAAAAAAGTAAATATCCGATGTCTGTATTTATTAGAGCATAAATAATTCATAGATGAATATTGATGTGTACAATAAACTGATTAACTGTGTTATGATACTAATTCCTACTTCTCTGCTTAAAACAAAAGAGATAAAAAGAAATTGTTTGTGTGATCAGCTAGAAATAGGTGATTAAAATATCACCTCAGACGACTTATCCATTTTTCTATCTGATCATGCATAGACAATTGAAGGAACGATGCTATGCTTCATCAAAGGAATTAAAGACTCCTTATTGTGCACTTTCGAATATTAATAATAACAAAAACAACAAAAGAGGTTCAATATTGTCAAAAACGATTTGTGTTAACATTTTGAAAGTAAGAAAACCTGAATCAGCTGTTATGTAGCCCTGACTTCGCTCTATCTTTTAGCTACACTTCATATTTTTTCATATAAAACCATGGAAAAATAATTTATACCGATACTTTCTATCGTGTGTATGTGTGTAAGACAAAAATAATACAAGCATGTATAATCCGTTTATCAAAGCTATCGTTGTTGTTGCCTTGCCCTCTACGAATTGATTTCAAAACATTTTAAGGGTTAAATAGATGAGAAAAATAGCTTCAGTTTTCTGCAACTATCGTAATATTAATTAAAACCTTTTTTTCTGTCATCATTACTGCGATGGTAACATTTAAATTTATACGTTCATAAACAGCACACCTCTATGAAAGTTCATACTGCTGTTGGTAAAAAAAAAAGAAACATGAATAGAAAATACATTACTGATTGATCACGCTTTAATACTTTTACAACAACCATACTTAGAATTTTAAATAGAAGAAACAAAATAATTGATCAAAATATAACTTGTTCTATAAGAAATCGACTTAAACTCAAGATACTTTGAATTTGTGCGATATTATATTACACTAAGTAAAATCATGTTTACAATAAGGATAGTAAGATAAATGCCAGAGATGTACACAGAGTTCTGAATATGAGTATTTTCTGAAAAGTACTCGAGCCTAGGCGGCGGAGCCCTATAGGCTTGGGGAGGCTCAAGTCTCGCCTAAAAAGGAAGAGAAAGGTTTGAGGTGGGTCAGATATTTGATTTCCGTCCATCATTGTTTGAAAAAAGTTTTTGAGCATTCCCTAGATTAGAATCGTTCCGCCGCCTATGTACTCGAGTATAAAACTTTTCAAAAGAAGCCGGTGATTTCGAAAAAATCGATTTTTCTGAAATTTTAAATTGTAAAACAAAGGTCATTCGTTTTCTGGAGGGTACTCGAGTACTTTTTGGGATACTCGTTAAAAAATGTTCCGAGTACGGGTACCAGGAATTTTGTACTCGAGCACGAGTATATACTCGTATTCGTCCATCTCTGATAAATGCCACCTATTTAATTATGGTAGATAAAAAACTCTTATTTGACACGTTGCGTCAGTTTACTCCTGCTGTTTTTTACTTTATCTACGTGATCTGTGTGGTTTTTTTTTTGAGCTCTTACCAATAATAATGGGGAGCTATTCTCTCTTTTGGTAAACATAAACAAATCTTTTATTTTTCTCTTAATAAATAGACTATAACTTGTGAAAGAAAAAAATTCCTTTTTACAATTAGTAATAAGCGGAGAGAGAACGACCTCGTTTATTATACAGATACATATACATTTAGTCTTCTATTTTTTAGTTCTTTCTCCGCTTATTTTCAATTGTAAAAAGAATTTTTTCTTTCGTTTAAACTTGTTCATTTGACTGATTATGTTACAAGTAAACTGACGAAACGTCTCAAATAAGAGTTTTCTATCTTTTTTACAACTGCCTTGTGTTACAAAAAAAGCTTAAGTCCTGCAAACTTGAACTGATCCTTACTGCTTTTCTCTAATTTCTCTTTCCGCTAACGAGGAAATATTCCCAGGTGTCATCTCTCGTTTTGACTCATTCATATCTCGATCGATAGAGTATATCAAGATACTAAAAAGCCTAAAAGGATTTTTTCCCATTACTCTTGAAGACTCTGTTTTCTGGAAAACCAGTTTTCTCTTAAAACCAGTCAACTCTAAAAAATAACCAAAACTTTTCTTAATGAGGCATAATGGTAGCCCGCAAATTTCTGACTAAAAGGAGATATCTCCCAGCTCTACACAACCTTTCTTTGCAAAGTTATACAATTTACAAGAAAAGTCCTAAATTAATTTTTTCCTTCTTATTTCTGTAGCTTTGAGTTCACAATGAACATTCAGGGCTTTTCTTGTAAATTCTATAACTTTGCAGAGAAAGCTCATGTAGAGCTGGGGGATATCACGTTTTAATCAGAAACTTGTGGGCTACCATTATACCTCATTAAGAACGGTTTTGGTTATTCTTTAGAGTTCCTGAGAAACTGGTTTTCAAGAAAACAGAGTCTTCAAGAGTCATGGGACAAATCCTTTTAGGATTTTTACTATCTTGATATACTCTATCGATTGAGATATGAATGAGTCAAAACGGGAGATGACACCTGGGAATGTTCTCTTGTAAGTTGAGAATATATACGTTGAATACCATCGAAACAATTCGATGATAAAAACTCGACCGTAACGAAAGAAAAGACAAATTTATTAAGTCTAAAATATTGCGATAGTATAGCTTTCTACTAGAAGTTTAGCGACGCTATTTGCATTTAAACTTTCATCATTATTGTCTATTATCAAAAACGGTTTCTAACCATAATACATCAAACTTTTGAAAAACCACTATTCTCATATTATCTTACGAACTAATTGGTACTATGCACATATATGAATAAACATGTGTTAATGCAACTATAAAAATATATGCGCTTTCAATACTCAATCAGATATAGTACAAACGTCTGTAATAAACTAGATTTTCGTATCGATTTTATTATAAAATAAAATAACTGTCAAAGAATACGCACATACGGACAACCGGTGTTTATAAAAATATCACAGCATATATACAAAAATAAAAGAAGAAAAAAAAAGTGTCATCACAATTTGGGTTAAACATGTTATCCAAATATAAAGTCATTTATTTTTTTGAAGAAGAAATTGTGAGAATAATATTGTTTGGCGCTTTTTCATAAAGTTAATGCTAATTGCATAAACTAAAACAGAAACGATAAATTAATTGTTATAGATATAGAAAACTGTCACACATATAGAATAATACAAACTTCATCGATTGAAAATGAGCAAACATCACGTGGAGAAACATTCGTATCAACATTTGATTGTTGTTTTTGTTGCATCAAATCTAAACAGATAATTTAAAAGACTTTATATTGAGATGAATAATTTTAGTTTTACAGCTTTTCATAGTTTATAACCAAAATAAAAATGAAAGAACTAACCATTTAATAATGTTAATCGTGCACACAATTGTATGTAATGTTCAAAACATATTTTTAGTTGACCATCATGTCGAGTAGAATAACGTTTAACAATTATTTCTAATGTTGACGGTGGCAAATTGAAACCTAAGCATGAGATAAAAAGATTATTTATATATTTCATTTTCGTTTTTCTTTTCATACTAAACATACGTAATGAATTTAAAATATTGACAAGTGCATATGTTTCAATGATTCCATTTCGATCTAGATCATGTCGACGAAACAAATTACGCCATGTTAATAATAATTCAAATACATATTTAAAGCGTTCAAATGATAATTTATCTAAGCCAGGAGCCAATGAACTCTAAACAACGAGGAAAAGTATACATAATTTTGATAAATGATAATCTTTGATATTTACATTAACGGCTGATATTAAAAGTTTACAATGTTCAATTGAAAATTTTGTATGATCAAATTGTCTACTTAAATCAGAGTCATTTAACAGTATTAATAGATCTTCATCGTCAATTTCAATCTAAAAATTACAGAAAAATAAATAAAAATAATACAATCACGACGATGAAGTTAGAAAACTGGATAAAATTTGATAGTTTTTATGATATAGATTTGATATTTAGAAATACAATGTTTATTTTTTCACATTCTTTAGATTTAGAACAAAAATTAGAATGTTTTACCTTTCTTCTGCTTTGAAATGCTTTATGAATATTTGTTTGAGAAGATGAATCATTTTGATGTCCATTCTGATTTAAGGAAAAGCTAGGCTAAAATAACAAAAGATGTGTAAACAATATTAGAGTCACAGGTTAACAGGAAAATATTTGTTATAGGATGAAAGAGGACTTAGCCGCTCGTTAAAAGATAAAGTATCAAATAGTATTCGCCTTACCGCACTATAATGAATTCCTCTCAGTAAAAGTTCACTTTTGCATAAGTCAACCATGTTTTGTAAAATCATAGGTATTCAACTTATAGAGTTAGGAAAGTTTTATATTGTACCTTCAATATACTATTAAAATAATACTCAAGCGAATTCTAACAGCTTAGCTTTTTTAACGATAAAACATTTGAGAAAAAGGAGCATTCTGTGACACAGTACTGTGTTTCTACAGAAATGTTAAGTCTCTCACTATCCATCTTAATACTAGATTTTGTCAGATTATTATTTTAAAGGAAAATACTCAGACTACGAAAGAAGATGTTTCCAATTGTGTAGCTGAATGATGTAATTAGTTGAGTCATTTTGTAAAAGTCATGATCGATGACTTTTACAAAGTTTGATTGCTTGATTTGTTGACTAACAGACTGTACACACACACTGATTTCAAAAACTACATATTTTTAGGTCGATCAAAGTCGTTTATATCGCTTGTCTTCATGTGAATGAATATAATTTAATTTATTAGAAAAATAAATGAAATATAGGGATACAGAAATAATAAGACACCACTTAGGTAGAAAAGAAACGCATGTTGATTTTTCACCTTTTGAGTCTAGTGTTTCTAACTGAGAAAAGGCCTAGCGGACGAGAAATCAAATGTGCGTAGAATAGATGTGATTTCTTTTCTTTTCCGAGAGTGTTTTGTATCTCAAAAATCGTTAAGCATGTGATAAACAGTCTGACGCTGAAAATTATTTTTCTTATTATACAAGAGTTGTGACTTTTTCCTCTTGCTACGACCGATGATTTTCTGTATGTACCGTTATTATTTGAATAGAACTCCTAAAAATAGATCTTCGAAACTGTCATGCTTGATCGCTAAGAGATTTTTAAGAATGTGTACATATTGTGCAGTCTACGAAAGAAAAACAGATTGCGCCGACAGAACTAGCAACACAACCTCATCAGAAATACTGAGTAATTTAATCATTTTCTCGTGACTTTTAAGTCATCAGTTTAATAATCGACGATTACAGACAGATAATCGTTAAAAAAAATGACTTTTATTTAGTTAAGGAGCAAAGTGTTGAACCTTTTTGGAAACTTTTCATGTTGACCCACGACTTTAAAATTCCCAACATATTCCCACATTTCCTAATATGAGATTGGGAGACGTTTTTTGACAAGTCAGTTAATGGTCATTCATGCTGATTTATGTCACCTTTTTGAACTGTCACCAATTACGAAGATCCTGTCCTACAGCACTAAATCTCATGTTGTCTAGTTTATGCAGAATGTAGATACAATACTGACTTGTTTTCCTGCAGGCATCTTCAAAAACCACTTGGTAATGATCTAGATCTTTTCACTTTCGGACGAAACTAGTCTTCTGCTTTTACAAAAAAGTAACGCGAAGCTACATAGCTTGAAACCGTTGACATAGTGACAGAAGGTTTTCACTGGCAGAGAATTGATGCACTCTTTCTATTTTTGAAAAACAGTAAAAGATTTTTGTATCTTCTACAATCAAAAATCTGATAATACTTGTGTAATTGCACAGATGCGTTATACGACTATGTAGTGACCATTAACAAGAAAAAAATGGTAGATGGTTACAGAACGTAAAAAGAAAATCGACTAATATAACAGAAGGAAGACAAGAATATATAGACAAGAGAGAACAAATAAAATAATGTTACTTTATGTTAATTAAAAAAGTTGGTTTTATTTGCTTTATTACTATGACAAATAATAAAAAGAAGTTTAAGCTGTTATTTAACTAAAGAGTATGTAATGTGGTAGTTGACTGAGCACCTGCTGATGTAGATGAGTTGGACGTGTTGTGGCATATATTCGTCAGTCTTATCGATCTTGGATGATTTTAGAATATTTAACTAAAAAGTCACCTGACAAAGGAAATAAAAATGTTTACCAGACAACATTAAAAAGATCGTTTACGTAACCATTCATCATTCTCTTTCGAATGATTATCACGAGAAAGTTGACAAATAGAATCACATCGTTGTAGAAATCATAATGAAAAACATTATTTTTTATTTATTTTTTTCTAGATTATAAAGATGAATGCTGTAGTATCGTCGACTGGGACTGAATCTTCTTCTACAACAAGTACTACTTCTCTTAACAGTATAAATATCACATCAAGTTCAATTTTGACATCTTCTTCATTTCCCTACAATGATCATATATTTCTTCAAACTAGTGTTTGTCAAGCTATCGCTGGAGCGTTTACATGGGCTGCTATATTGATGATAGGACATCAAGTGAGAAATTATTGTTGAATTAATGATGAAATGTTATATGTTGTTGATCTTATTATTTTCTAGATTTATTGTCATTTGCGTCATTATAATGTACCAAGTGAACAAAAATGGATAGTTCGTCTTTTATTCATTGTTCCAATTTATTCTTTTGTCTCTTGGCTCAGTTTAGTTATGTTTTCAAAAGAAAGTTATTATGTATATTTTCATGCCATTAGAGATTGTTATGAAGGTGAGGGTCATATTGCACTAAAACAGGCATATAGTTATCATAGGCGTATATACATCTACATATCGTTTATTTGGTTTATCCATTCGTTTTAGCATTTGTCATATACAGTTTTTTGAGTCTTTGCTATGAATATTTGGGCGGTGAATCGACGATTATGGCCGAAATTAGAGGAAAACATATTGAGTAAGTTCAACAAATATTCAATGCTTATTATCACTTTAAATTTTGTACAAAATACAGAATGTTTGAGGCAAAGATGATGATAGTTCTAAATATTTTAAAATCGTATACGTACATCGCTTATCTATATAAATCTCAAACGGTTATCCTCTTATTATTATAGACGAAGTTGGTGGTATTGTACATGCTGTTTGTCGAACAAAGAATATACAATTGGATTTTTAAGATTTTGTAAACAAGTAAAATATTCAAAGTTTTTACTTATTTTATGTTTTTTTATGTTTATCTTTTGATCGATGAAGAGTATTTTTCTCATATTTTCTAGGCGACATTACAATTTTGTTTAATTAAACCCATAATGGCAGTTGTAACGTTGATACTTCAAGCATTTAAACGATATCAAGATGGAGATTTTAGGTAATTAATACACTTTTTTCTTGCTCGCTCTTTCACCAGCCTATGTCCTCTGCTTTTAGTGCCAAATCTGGCTATTTATATTTGACGCTGATTTACAACATCTCTGTTAGTTTAGCCTTGTATGGGCTCTTCTTATTTTATGCATCAACAAAAACAATGTTAAGAAAATACGATCCTGTTCTAAAATTTCTCACAGTCAAATCAGTTATATTTCTAACATTTTGGCAAGGTAACTCGTCTAACATAAACACTTTTATTTATATTGTACTTGACACATCATTTCATCTCTGTAGGTGTTCTACTGGCCATATTTGAACAACTAAAAATTATCCAAGCATTTCAAGGAGAAACACATTTAACTGTCGGAACAGTAGCTGCTGGTAAGTGAATCGCATTCTGAGACATATGTTATAGATTGTTCTTTTTCTTATTTCATGTTAAGGTTGGCAAAATTTTTTCATTTGTATTGAGATGTGTGTGGCGTCGGTTGCTCTTCGTTTTGCATTTCCTTATCAGCCATACATATCTGATCCAATTTATTCATCAACAACTGGCTCAAACTATCCATATTCTTCAAGTGGAGGCACAGGTCGTGCAGTAACAATGCAAAGTATCTCGTCAAATCTTAAAGAAACAATGAATCCAAAAGATATAATGCATGATGCTATACATAATTTTCATCCACAATACAGAGACTATACACAATATAATGCATATGTAAGTGCGCACTTGTGAAGTACAGAAGATTTTATTTAAAGAAAGTAAAATAGAGACTGAGCTCTTCTTCTGTGTGTTATTATAGGTAAAAAATTTAGACACTGAATTACCACAAGTCATTTTAAAGTTGCCAGCTAATCCACCGGTATATTTCCGCTTTACATATAGTCTAACACTGCTTATGCTTATTTCTAAAACAAAAAAAAGTACTACTATTGATGATTTTGAGTGCAATGCTCCTTTTAACAACCTAGCTTATTCTTGACCTGGACAAGGGTATATACTACTAAAAATATACTTTCGTAAATGGCACGTTTGAAATATCTTGCACAATTCCTATAACGGATTCGTATAAATTCTTGCAGTCAAACCGCTCGTTGAAGATATTTTTCTTCAATGTGATTGAGTCATCAAGATTTAAATCTCAATGAATTGTATGAAGAAAATTCTCGATTTTTCATTAAAATCTTGAGTTTATCATATAGACAAAATTCACGTACTATTCACAAAACAAAAAGTTGAACGGGAAGAAAACAGGGCATATTCTATCGCAGATACATTGTATAGCATAATAAATGTGTCTTCTGCAGAGACACTATTTGATATGCAGCTGATATGTATAGGAACTTATCCGAACGTGTGAGTCTTCGAAGATACTTCATCTTTTGAAATGAAAGAGTACTTTCGTCGAGCCTTGACATAATTAATTGTACCGTACGTGTTGTAGGAATAAGTTTTCTAATACTATTGTTCTCTGAATGTAATTCTCTTCTTTCTAGAATCTTTTATTTTTAATAGAGGATGATAATCTGATGATTAGACATAGTTTTTTTCTCGTTTATATTTTAGGGCGGTGATGAACGTACATCAACGTCTGGCCAAAGTAACGTATCACCAATTTCTCCAGTAACATTTGCTTCATCAATGACTCATCCAGTCAGTTACAATGGAACAATAACAGCATCTTCAATAGAAGTACCCATAACTAACAACAACATTCGTACACAAACAACTAGTAATGGCATTACATCAACAATAACAAATTTACCGACAAAATTAGGATTAAAATCAAAAAAAGATACGGAAAAAGACATGTTATTGACAGATGATGAATTTTAAAAACAGCAGACATATACACAAACCAAAAGAGTCGATTCTAGTCATACTCGAAGAATGATGTTTATCTACACCAAAGATGAGCTTATAATGCCAGCTCTTTTTTTCCCAATTCTACAATTGTCTTGTTAAGTATTTTTACATCTAAGTGGATATTGACTATTGTGCAGTTTTACTCTTTCTTACTCTTTGTTGTGACTCCTAGTCATCAGTATCCAAAACAAAATAGACACAAATCATAACTCAATTTATATTAAGTCAACATTCTTTTCTTCATAATTACTTTTTTTTTATTCACAAAATGTTCTTCTCGACCTAAAGCTCAACAATGCATCAACTAAAATTTTTTACTTAAACGACTTTCTAAAAAAACTAGCATATGTAGGGGGTTGAATTGTTAAAGTTGTTAAATTTTTTTTTTTTTTGCGTAAACGAGTGAAAATGAATTTTTACAACAAGTATACAAACTTTATGTCGACTTTTGTTCAAGTGCAAGAAGAGTAAATGAATCAGTGATGCTAAACTGTGTTTCTATCTATTGTTTATTTTGTCTTATTGCAGAAGTAGACAGAAACAACATGTTGTATTTTTATAAATTAAAATAGCATTTAAAGGCAATCATTTTTCAATTTGTATTGATATTTCTTCCATCCTCTTTTATTTTATTGTATGTTATGCGTTCACCTTTGCTGTTACTGTTTTGTTCTATAACAGTTTGTCAGAAAAAAAAATACTATTCAAAAAAGAAAACCAAATATTTGTCGGATTATTTCTTTTAGCTCTTTATCTATTAAATATTACACAAAAAGGTTTCATTTCTTATTGATGAACATATTGTGTAATTTTATCTCACTCATTCTTCTATGATTTGTAATTGTTTGTACTCACAAATAAACTATTTTACTGTTAGAAGATATCTTTCTTATATTCTTAAGAAATAATTAGTTAATCTTGGTTTCTGATGCATTTCAAAGACTTAATAGTTGAAAACAAACTACAATAAAGATACGTTAAAATTTGTTTTGTTTAGATTATCTTGGTAAGTAAACGTATCTTCTCTTTCGTCCATCATTATTAAATTTCGATATTATTCATTTAATGTTAAGAAAATCTGATATGTTGTGAAAAATCTATATTATATTACATTGAAATTTGAATTCAGTCATAACAGTATGATTATGTATTCGTTCTGTTTTGGAAATTAACATTTGGTCTAGTCAATTTAATCAGTTTCATAATTAAAGTGTAGTATGTATGATAGATTTTACTAAATTTGATAATTTATTAGCTCAAGTGTGGTATTTTTTTCGTGTAAAAGTCAAGTGAAACTTAAATTTGACTTGGTTGTTATTTAATAAGATGTTACACAAGAAAATGGAGCAAGTCAATTTTGAGTTAGCGATAAAGAGAATTTTTGCTAAAAACTCTAAAGTATAAAAACTATTGGCATCCGATCTCATCTAAAGTGCATACGGGAAAAAAACTAGGATTACGTAGGATGGAAGTGTGCACGATCCAATTATCATATCCATATCCGAGAACCTCAAAGTGTAAAAAACAACAAGCATATGTTTATGTTCCATTATTTATACAAAAATAAAAATTCCATTTTCCATGCATAAAATCATTAATGTTCTTCCAAGTTTCATTATTATTCTTGTCTAAAAACTATCTCGGATGTGTTATTAAACATGCTTTAAACTAAAACGAAAGTAAAGAACACACAAAAACACATTTTTTGCGATCGATTTTATCCTTCTCTCCCTCCCTTCGTCAGAAATACAAAATATATTCGAAAAGCCCATACTGAGCTAAGTACATCATTAGACAGCTCGATGTGCTCTATTATCAAAATGCACAATGAGCCGGGGGTCAAGCGGGAAACTCCAGGATTTCTAAGAAAAAGTTTCTAAAATCATTAAGAAACTGATTTTCAAAGTAAATATATTTTCAAGCAAAATTAGATGTCTCTCAACTCTAGAAGATATTTTAATAAAAATTATGAGAATTTTTTTAGAAGCTCTTAAATACTAACCTACATATGATAGATCTAGTTTGAAACTAATCCGAACTGTCCATCACGTAAACTGGCCAAGAAAAATTATGCAAGCACGAACAATCGCGTTTTGCACATGTTCGAACGATATCTCATAAAAATTTATAGACGAAGTCCCTGAATATGTTTTGTAGTTATTTCTTAACGTATCGAATATCCTTTAAAATTTTTGCTCATACGTCGTTATGGCGTTTGGTTGCCAAAATAGATTTATGACGAGAGACCCATAAAAACCAACATTTTATCTTTATTTATATTAATATTATAGGGCAAATGAAATTTAAACTGACTAAAGATATAGCTGCTGTACGGTTGTGCAACTTAAATGTGTTTTTTTCTAAAGATAAATCGTACGCACATAGAATACAAAAAGAAATAAACCTCTCTATAGAATGATGATAAGAATAATCGTGTATATATATCAGAGAAATAGAAGCTAGACTTCGTCATTACAGTCTGAGATAAAAATTTAAAAAACACTACTTTTTAATAAGCAAGAGTCGTTTTGAGACCTGATAATACTGTTAATATCCTTCCAGAAAACAATAGATGAATAACGTTTACACACATACCAAAATTCATCCTTTACCACATCCCGCACAAATATGTCCACTTATAACTAATTCAATAATTTATTAATGACGCTTTTGTCATGACTCAAGTTCTTGTCTCTGTAAACTGTTTATATTCTACCACTAGCGAGGAACACTATCCTACTGTAACACTCCTTTTCAATCGTTCATACGTCGATCAATAGAGGGTATCAGGATAGTAAAAAGCCTAAAAGGTCTCGTGCCAATAACTCTTGAAGTCTCGGTTTTCTGGAAAACCAGGTTTCAGAAACTCGGAAAAATAATCAAAACCTTTTGTTAGTGAGACATAACTATAGCAAATTTCTAATTAAAATGAGACGTCTCCCACCCCTACACGATCTTTCTTTGCAAAGTTAGAAAATTTACAACAAAAGCCCTGAATTAATTTCTTCTGATTTCTGCAGCTTTGAGCTGACAATGAACATTTAGGGCTTTTTTTGTAAATTCTCTAACTTTGCAAAGAAAGATCGTGTAGAGGTGGGAGACGTCTCATTTTAATTAGCAATTTGCGGGCTATAGTCATGTCTCACTAACAAAAGGTTTTGATTATTTTTCCGAGTTTCTGAAAAACTGGTTTTTCAGCAAACCGGGACCTCAAGAGTCATCGGCACGAGCCATTTTAGGCTTTTTACTATCTCGATACCCTCTATCGATCGACGTATGAACGATTAAAAAAGGAGTGTTACAGAAGAATAGTGTTCCTCGTGAGCTATCGAAACAGTCTAATTCTATCAGTCGCTGAGCTGTGAATGATCGCATATGTTAAGAGGGAATGTTCTCCACTTAAACACACTCTCAAACTTTGCCAGTGTTGAGAACACCTTCGATGGTATGCCTGAGCAATAAAACAAAGTTTGGTCAGATATTGAAAGAGTTATTAATTAAGTAAGTTAAAATTCTAATTATTAAAATTTGAATTGCTAGCTCCGATTTAAAAAAGCTTGCAACTCAGTCAAAAGTAATCGTAGAAACATCATTTTTGCGTATCTTGAGGGCCAATGATTTCTAGTTATAGTATGATTAAAAAAATTACGAAAAAAAAGTGTTCTAGATATTAATTTATAATTAACTAATCTATACTATAATATAAGTGTTTGTTTGCCTGTTTGATTATTATGCTATACAAATCCACATGCTTGATCCCAGAGCAGCCAAATTTTGTATGGGGTCCACATTCATCAAGAGGAAGACTGTAGGCTATGTGCGCCTCCAAAATCTTCACCCACAGGAGTACCTCCCTTGGTACCCGGGCAATGCCGGGTAAATTTTCTAGTACTAAATAATTCCAATTATTGGCACCAGGAATCCCAGATCGTCTGATTTTAGCAGAAAAAGTCTTATTTTGAGACTTTTTTCTGCTTCATTTCTTATTTTCTTATTTTTGGAATTTTTTCTTATTTTAGAATCTTTGTTTGATATAGAACGAAAATTTAATTTATAATTTTTTTTTCTAAAATTTTTTATGTATAACTAACCATTTGGGTATGAGAATAAACAACGTTCTGATTTTTGTCTGATTTTGAAGTTTTATTTTCTTATTTCCGTCTTTTAGATCTGGGATCCCTGATTGGCACTCTAGTGTTTTATACTTTTATTCGCAGAATAACGATTTATTTGAAATGATGAAGAAACAGAATTCGACAGAGATTTTCAAGTGCTACAAAATCATATTTTTGTATTTTCAAAAGGTTACCAATAAACGGTTATTTGAATCCTTTTTTTAGACATACTGAGTTTCTACTTTCCATTTCAAAATAGAATGATCGTGGCTATTTTTTAAAAAACTTTTGAACAAAAATATATAGAGGGTTCAGATTTTCAGCACTTTATAATCAAGATTTGACTGCATCTGCTCGTATATGAGATTTTAGATCATGTAATTAAACAGTGAAAAATATGAGAGTGCCAACTCTTAAAGCTGTGCTGAATTTTTGGTTGCAACATCATGGTTAGGTAGCGCGTCTTCTACAATTTTAGACTAGGTCGACTTCTATATCTCTTACAGTTCTCAGCTAGTATGCATTTCCATACATCTTCCGTGATTGGTTACTGCTACGTCTGATAGTCTCACAAATAATTGAAAACATGGACTTTCTACCACGCTGAGCCTTGTGACAATATTCGATTTTATTAAGAATTTTGAAAATCAAACGGAAGTCTGCTCATAGTGAAAAAATGTTAAAAATTGTTTAGTTTTCTGTAAAAATAACCAACATATGGGATTATTCCACTTTGAGCAGATTTTCATAGTCACCGTCATTTTCTCGATAGTCCCGATGAACTTCTTATAGGGTTTCTTCACTAGGGTAGTGAGAGAGACTCACTAGCTAGAAAACAGCCAGAATAAGTAAAATTTATTAAATAAAAATTATTAAAAGTAAACCTTTATCTGTTCACGTTCTATACATCGTACAATATATAATCTGTGAGTTACACTACATACCCGTTATTCATCTACATTAGCAATCTGTTCTCGTAAATGTAAAAGATACATCAGTAATAGAATTCTTCTGCTCTCTAAAAAGAAAGAACCGAAAAAGAGTATTTCCATGCCGGGATACTCTTTTTGGAATCTTTGAGTAACAAATGCAGTGCCCTCTTTTTTTTGGTTCTGTGGAATTAGAAATACCCTTAACCGTATTTTATAATGCCATTTTGGTATTCCAGTGTGCCCTTTTTAGCTTTGTAAGATTTGTTTGAGATTATTCCTCATTCCACAGAACCAAAAAAACGAGGGTACTGCCTTTGTTACACAGAGATTCCAAAAAGGGAAAAAATTTTAGATATATTAATGAAGATTGTACAAAATTCGTTTACATACCAATGATCATCCAGACAGAAATGATGAAACATCGTATTTTTTAACATTTAAGTAGGAATAAAAGGGCTGAAAGTGTTGTTTCTTATTGTGATGAAACATATTTTGTGTTTCATTATGGTAAGAAATATATTCTCATTTCATCATTTTCCTGTTCATGATTTAAAAAATCTTCAACCAATTGAATTAGACTGCCATATTTATAATTATACGATGTTTCATCATTTCTGTCTGGA
>CAJNOQ010001157.1:0-35193 GCA_905250885.1 Didymodactylos carnosus | reverse complement strand
AATACTATGCAGTTCAATAAAAGCTTTAGAAATCAACAGAAAATACTTTGGTTTTTGAAAAGGTTTTCTAGGAATCTTCCGAAGTACAAGAATGCGGTTTCCTATTCTCAAGTAAAAAATCATTTGGAGGAGGTAAAATATTGATATTCTGATATAATTTCGATGGATCTTGATTAGGTTATGAATTTCTTGATTTTATTCAAAAATAGGAAAATATAGGATACTTCAGCTAATAATAGGTTTTTGGAACTTTTTTGAAAAACAGTCAATCGCGAATACTATTTACATTCATTCTGTCTAAACTTCTCATACGGGTGGCATCATAGTGTGTACGTGAGTGTACCGTTTTTGCTGGCGTTCTATCGCGTTTAAAACTGGAAAAACTTGAGTCTCTGTTAAGGATGAAAATTAAAAATTTATATATCCATATAGATTTATGTGGATAACAATCGTTCTTGACGTATATCTTGCAATTTTTTCCATAAATCTTCATCAAATAATGGTTCTAATGAATCAAAAAACTTTGAGTTTTTTATTTCAAGACTTCGACGAACAAACTCTATCATTGCATCATGTGCAGTTAAATTTTCACATTTCCAATTGTTAATATTTCTTCGTCGAGCTTTCAATGATGGTATACACAAATCTTTCTCATGATCAATAAAATCAATTTTAATTTCTATTTGTTGAGGATCAAATAGTAACTGATCAGGTATAGGAATACAAAAATCAATTTGATCCCATGCTTCATCAATTTTAGAACGATAACGCTTCCAATAAGTAGATTCAGTAATATTATTAGATGGAGACAAATGTATTAGACTTGAAGATTCATTAAGTAATGGAAATTCTTCGCCAAATCCATAAATTGTTTTAAGTTGATTGTTAGCCAAAAGAATTGTATGACAATATTCTTTATCAAATTTACGTGTTCCCAAACAATAAGCATTTGGATATTGATTGATAATCGAACGAAATGGTATATGAAAACGGACATTTCCATAAGATGATCTCGTATGTAATGATGAATCAGAAGTACCAATTATTGATGACACTGGTGGCACTGGTGAAAATCAAAAAAGATTTGGACCAAAATAATCTTGATTTGGAAATGCTTTGAAATGAATGCTGCCTCGTGTTAGTGATAATATATTCAATACATCATCAATATTATGTACAACATGTTGTAAATCATTAATTTCAATTTTTATTGGTCCTTGATCAGTAATATCTGTTATTACATCATATGATCCATGAGTATATTTCGAGTTAGACATAGTTGGTTTACCTGCTAATATATATAGATGTTCATAATTAAACCGATTGAATAATGTTACATTTAATGATAAACATAATCGTTGACGATCAAAATCAGGTGTGACTAGTAGCATATTATAAATTTTTAATATTTCGTTCGATGTTATTAATTGATTTTTTATAATGTTGTTCGGACGGTTCTCTAATACATCTATTCTCCAATGTTTTCCATAATTCAAAACGCCATTAATAACAATTAGAAGATGATCAATTAATTCTTCAGTCGATTTCATAGTTTTCCATAGTATTTGAATATTTTCACAAGCTTTCTCTCGATCATTTTTGTTTGCACTTCGTGAATTGAAAGCTGTTAATGTTCGATAGAATTGCTGTTCGATTGATGAACAACTATCCATTGACTGTAATAAAGAAAATTTAAATGAATGTTTGGGAATAAAACTGATTTAACGCATAAGAACTTGAACAAGACTTGCTGCAATATATGACTTTTTTTCTCACTTACAGTTGCCCATTTTTGTTTGAGCTATGCTTGTTTATTTCACATTAAAATTTTTAATTGGCAAATTTTCCAACATCTCTTAAAATTTTTTTTCATTCTTGTTTAAATAGAATGTAAAACTATTTCTAATTTTTTTTACATCTCAAAAGACATTCGCATAGAAATAAAAAAAAAAACATATTTTTCTCATTGTAAAAATATTAGTGAAAATGTCATAAAAACATTCTCGCCGACTTGACAATATCAATAAAACAACTGACAAATAGTGTTTTCCAAAAGTATCTAATAGGTTAAAATATTGATTAACTTGGCTTACTCATTGCGGGTTTAAAAGTATTTAATCATCCCATACAAGATCTGTTCGTAGGATGATTTTGTCTGAAACACACTATCCATACTACCATATTCTCTCTTCAACAAATTTATTTCTAAAATAAGACTAAAAATGTAGATACTGTGTGTACGCGTATGAATAGTACACAAACAAATAAACAAGAGAACTGAACCTGATGGTAATGTTTGTTTTTGAAAAAGAACTAAAAACCGAGTGATAACAGTTTTAGGAAAATCAGTATGGTGCCGATAATTCAAATTTTAAGCAGGTTTTATTTTTCATCTTTCTATACACGATGGGATAGAGGACATCGAGCTAATTAAGAATATGTATGCCTGAGTTTTTCAGAAAACATTTTTTACTATTATTAATCTGATCCGAATTTAATTAGCTTTTATAACTAAGAAGGTATATCCTTATATCCCGATAATTTATTAATAGGCGTGTAACATGAGAAAACTATCTCCAAAATAGCTGGCCGGACGGGTACGAAACTTGGGGCCTGAGGATTTCAAGTCATGCTCTTTCTTTTAGTAAGCGAAAACTTTTTTCAAAAACCTTCAGAAGTAGGGTTTCTAGAAAACCAGGGTTTTTGAGCTATAGATTTTGAATAAAATGAGTTTTTATAAAGACGTAGCAAGAGAAAACTTTTTTGAATATGATATTCGAATTCAGGGGTGAAAGATGGATTTTAAAAAAAAGAAATTAAGTCTCTAACTCAAACTTCCGATTTTTTAAAACAAATTGTAATTTTTAAAAAAGGGAGCTTTTTTAAAGCCTCTATAATGCAGCTCAGGTAGGTGATAGAGGGCTCGTTCAAAGGGCATTTGAAAGAGTATTAAAAAGTATACAAACGTAGGGGTTTGACAATATTCGCACATCACGTGATCAGGGTTTCTAAAGGATCTTCAGAAAACCTCTCTCTAATTTCACTTAAATTTCTAGTTTTTTGATATTTAAATTTTGGTATAGAACTTTTTATGGCTTCAGATGTTCAAAATCGATTAATAGGATACAGTTGAACGCTTAACAAGTCTTTTCATCGTTATATATGCCTATTACACAGGTGCCTCTCCTGATATAGGATGAATGGAAGAAGCGAGAGACAAAGTTAAAGAGAGAAATCAACTGCACCTGGCATGTACTAATCGATACATTTACTCTCTATTACACGTACAATTTATACAATTTATATATATACACATAGTTTTAAAAATCGGGAGTTTGAGTTAGAGACTTAATTTCTTTTTTTAAAAATCCATCTTTCAACCCTGAATTCGAATATCATATTCAAAAAAGTTTTCTCTTGCTACGTCTTTATAAAAACTCATTTTATTCAAAACCTATAGCTCAAAAACCCCGGTTTTCTAGAAACCCTACTTTTGAAGGTTTTTGAAAAAGTTTCCGCTTACTAAAAGAAAGAGCATGGCTTGAAATCCTCAGGCCCCAAGTTTCGTAACCGTGCGGCTAGCCATTTTGGAGATAGTTTTCTCATGTTACAAGCCTATTGACAGTTATTTAAACTACCATTGAGTTGTACAACATTAATAAAAGTGATTATATTTTATTGGATACGTCATAATGAATGAGCCTCTCAGTATTTTCTCGTTTTCTCATGTTCATTTAGGATCCTAAGATTAGTGATTTTTTTTCAACGATGCACATCTCAAAATACTCTGCAAAACCATAATTTCAATCATGAAAACTTTGTAAATTAGACGAAAGGTGAAAAAAATGAAAACTTTGTAAATTTAGTTTTTTTTTTCGACTATTATTTTCGTAAAAAGTGTAGCAAAAGTCAGAACTTAGTTCTTTTTGTACTTTTAAATGTGTTCTTTCTTGTGGTCTGTAAAAATATGTCAAAAATTGACAATTATTCTGATGGAGTTATGGGACTTTTACTGGAAGCACCACTCTACCCAGAATTTAAAAAATTAATGAAAATATGTGTGATAATCGACAGAAAAATGATTATTTCTCCATGGATTTTGGTGTGAAAAAATGTGAAGTGTAGCTAAAAGATAGAACGAAGTCAGGACTACATAATGGCTGATTCAGGTTTTCTTACTTTCAAAAAGTTAATATAGGAAATTGTTTTTGAATTTACAAGGTCTTCAGTTTTTTTCGCCTTTTCGTATAATTAAAGTAGTTTTCTTAATTGAAGGTCTGAAATCAAAGTTTAGGTATAGTTTTGTAGAGTATTTCGCGGCGCATCTTTTAAAAAAAACACTAATCTGAGGATTCTACAGGAACATAACAAAATCTTCTCAAAGATTGATGTTGAAAAGAGTCTTTGGTTTTGGCAATTTAAAGTATCGTACAATTATTTTTGTTGTTTTTTAAAACGTGTACATCAGGTCAACGTGTCCTCGTCAAAATCGGAGCGAAGTTATTTCATAATTTTCCGTTGTTTAGACATAGCGTCAAAAAAGTCCAAATGTTGATACACCTTGCCGATATGATGTTCAAGAAAAGTACTGCTGACACTGTAGAATGTCAATATATACTCTTTTTACCTACAGTATACAATAAACTTCAGTACACACTTTGAAAACCCACAGTTAATATTTCGGTTTCTGAATAGGTTTTCTAGAAATCTTCATTTTTAATGATCTATGGAGAGATTTTACAACAATATATATCCACTTAAAGAACTAAAACTAGCATGAGACGAATTCTCTTTGAAAAGAACGAATGAAAATACGATTTCCAAAAAGAAAATTTTTCAGAACATGTTGAGACAAGATTTAATTATCAATGTTTTTCTTGTTCGAATGACAATAGCAAAAACAGTGTGCTTTCTTACTGATATGAACGTCAAGTGTCCCCATCGTTTTATTGTCAATTTTACGCAAAAAAAAGATCTTGAGAGCAGTTCCCATTAAAAACAACTGTTCACCAGGCTTCGAAATTTGAAAAATGGAATTTTCACACCACCACTGGTAGTGGCGGATCCAGAAATTTAAACAAGCCTTTCAAGGTAGTATTAAATTGACTGTTTTTTGTGAGAATGCGTATTACTTCGCATCTGAAAACAAATCTTAAGAAATATACATTCTGAAGTTATTTCGCAAGGCAAGATCGCTCATACATATCAGAAAGGTTCGCTCGTACCGCTCGCAGGCACTGACTAGGATAGCAGCTGATCAATTTTTAATCGCTCAGACGTCCAAGTCAGTATTAATGTGGCATATGGCAATGTTGATCTGTAATCATGATACATTTGAATTAATATCAACAAAACATCTTCACCCAAATCATTACTAGATTTTATGCCATTATTACTCAAAATTGTCTCTACTCGTTGACGAAATCGATCTATTTTGCACAATAACAAATCACATAAAATATCGGCGACATGTACATTCCACATATTAGATGCGGCAAGTAATAATACGGCATGATAAGACAGGCTTCTCAATAGGATGTGAATATCAGTGCTGTATTCTAACCATTGTTGTATCATATTTCGTGCTGATGGATCAATTCTCGTATAATTATGAAGGGCATCATTTACTAGATTTATGAAAACTGTGTTGTTGCGTTGATCTTTAGCTGCCGGCCGTCAGTGGTCGTCAGTGCAAACTGCAACCCGTCTGCACTGCCTGCAGCTTTCAGTCGGTTTAAAATGTAGATGATCAGCTCTGCCCTACATCAACACCGTAGACATCCTTCCATCTTTCTAGATTTTACTGATACCGAAAAAAATTATGTATGGTACTAATATGTCGTGAACTTGATGGAATAGGTCACGCAGGAATTGGATGTGTTGAGTTCTAAGAATTAGAATGTGTTGACCCATGTCAAAATTTTTGTTCTGAGAGTTTCTTCTGCAGAAAATTTGTTGTTTTGCAAACACGGACAGGTTCATCGAATCTGCCCATAGGCAGACCTCCTGGCTCGACCCGCTGTCCACTTCACTCTCTCCGCTTTCCCCGTGGCTAAGAGAAGTCACTCAGAGAAATCTCAGGACCACTTATATCAATATACCGCTTTTTCGAATTATACACTAGTTACGATGAGTCATCGAATACGTCATCGTTTTTTTGTATTGTTAAAAAAAATCTTACCAAAATTTTATTTAAAAACGACACGCAGTATAACGCAAAAAAAAGATCCTGCAATAAAAGACAAAAGGTATCGTTTTCTTGTTTAATTTTGCACGGTAAAAAATACAGCGCAAGAAAACGCATATAAGAACCATGCGTTTTCTGGCATTGCGCTAGTGCTGCCAAAAAACGCTCATTTCTGCAGAAATCGTTTTAAAAAACTTTGACATGGGTGAGTGTAATGAAATCAAACAAATGCGCTTTCAACTGTTTCTAGACTTTCGAAAGAACGACAATAGTACTCAATTTTTCAGTTATATTTTTAGAAATATAATTTCGAATTTCTTGGAAAAGATGTCAGATTTTTACACATAGATCAATGTTTCATTTAGTACAAACTACAAATATCCAAAGACCTAGT
Source organism: Didymodactylos carnosus (assembly GCA_905250885.1). NCBI lineage: Eukaryota > Metazoa > Rotifera > Eurotatoria > Philodinida > Philodinidae > Didymodactylos > Didymodactylos carnosus. Next base: position 28,612 of record CAJNOQ010001157.1, on the reverse strand, counting down.
GGATAAAATATCTTTGTTTCTAAAAATTCGAAGATGTGTACATACGTATATCAGAAGACTTTGCCTGATAGTTGTTTCGCTCTGGAAGGAACAAAAATTGACATAGAGTAGGTTGGGGTAATTCAGGACATTTGATAGGAGTCTCTGGAAATTGATGAATACTAATTAATCTTATTGAAATTTAACAAGATATTTACATTAGTAGATAGAGAAATGTTCGATCTATCCACCTGAGAAGTGTCGTTTTTTTTCGAGTAAAAATGCTTCAGGTACGCTTGTAATACTATGTAAATTAGAGAGGCTGTCCCGAATATCCCAACCTACTCTACTCTTCTAGATAATTGCTAAATTCAGATTTTATCAAAAGCTCGTGCTGCTCTCCATTATGATATTTTACTTGAACATTGACAGTTTAACATTGGCGACTTCATTTATGTACTCTAAACACAACGGTCTTATGAGAAAGTTTACATTTAGAGAACAAAACCTAGCTCAAATTGATAACTGTTAGTTTGAACATTGATGGATTTTCTAACAACTATGTTGTGCTTTTTTAGTTGAAGTTACCCAGTCAGTCATAGTTATTCCAGAAAAGCGTAGGAAACTCTGTTTACGAAAAATTTTACACGTTTAGCGAGTTTCGAATAATAACGCGCAAGAGGCTGCGAGTGTGTAAAAATAAAACGCAGGAACACGCGTGTAAAGTCTTTTTTTTCCGCGGCAACGGTGCGTTTGCTACTGTTTATTTTTACACACTCGCAGCTTCTTGCACGTTGTTATTCGAAACTCGCTAAACGCGTAAAAATTTTCGTAAACAGAGTTTCCTGTCCTTGTCTGGAATGACTATGACTGACTGGGTACTCTCTTTTATAATTATGCGAAATAACTTTATAATATTTAATACTTTATCGACTGTACGTAATACAAAATTTGACCATCTGTAACAGCTTTAAAAGAAATGAGATAAACAAACTATGTTTTGTTTTTTCAAACAAACATTTTTTAAAGTACGAACTAGAAGTGTTAGTTTAGTTTTATTGTTCATTTATAATAGTGGATAAATATAAATTTGTCATTTATATTTAAATAATAAAGATAAATAAATGAAAAAAGATTTATTTTTTATAAGATAAAGATAAAATAAAGAAATAAAGATTTTATTTTATGGAATATATGCAGTAGATGTGGAATGTTCTAAGACAACAGAATTTACTGTGGTTCAGATGAAGCACTTTATTTAGAAGATATTTCTGATTAAAAACACCTAACCTATAGGTATAATTTCAAACAATAAAGATGAAATAAACGGTTGACATGCTCCTTCTGTGATCATCTTTTTTTTCTCAGAACTAGCTGCGCTTGTTCTATCTAATATTCTCTTTTCGAACTAGTTTAGTTTTAGTCAATCTGGATAATTATGCATCATGACTTAAAACCACTTAGTCGGACAAATAATCAGCTCATGATTTGAGGTGAGGGTGAGGATGAGCGTATCAACGATCATATACTAATGAGAGAACCGCTCCAAGTGTTCCCGAGCTTTTTCATCGAAACACCGATAGGCATAGATTACCGCTGATGCTGATATCGAATATCATAGTAGGAGCAGCATATGAGTCCTTGGAGACCCGATTTTCTAGAAAACCAGTTTTTCATAAACTCTAAAAAATAACTAAAACCTTTCTTAATGAGGCATAATTGTAGCCCGCGAAAGTCTGATCAACATGAGACATCTCCTAGCTCTACACGACCTCTCTTTACAAGAAAAGCCCTAAATGTTCATTGTCGGCTCAAAGCTACAGAAATACGAAAAAATTAATTTAGGGCTTTTATTGTAAACTATAACTTTGCAAAGAAAGGTCATGTAGAGCTGAGAGATGTCTCATTTTAATCGGACTTTCGCGGACTACAATCATCGCTCATTAAGAAAGATTTTGGTTATTTTTTAGAGTTTGTGAAAAACTGGTTTTCTAGAAAACCGGGTCTCCAGGGCCCCCTATGCCGCTTCGACTATGATATTCGATATTAGCATCAGCGATAGCCTATGTCTATATATGTTTCGACGAAAAAGCTCGAGAACACTTGAGACGGTTCCCTTGTAAGATTTCCCTGCTTGTTAATTCACTTGAAAACAGCAAAAATAAAATCTCTATTTCCTTATTTTGCCTTTATTTTTTAAAGATAAAGGTAACACTCACTTATCTTTATTTTATAAAAATAAATTTTTTTTCATTTATTTATATTTATTTTCTGAAATTATACCAAATTAACATCCCTAGTATGGATTGCATCTTTTTTCAATTTACCAATCATTTATTTTAAAGTGAGTAGTATTTCAACGAAGAGTCTCAGATTTTCAACTAGAAATAAAGTTTTTTTTTGACAGTTTTAAAAGTGTGAATGATTTACTTATACTTGATTGAAAGTCATATAAAGAGTTTATTACGAACATATACTTTCACAATTATAGCTTTCATATAGGTAGTGATTTGTGTAGAATAAAAAAATGACGCAGTGCATTCTTCAAACGATGATGGTCAATAAGAGATTAAAATTGTTTCTTTTTTTCGATGATGCCGTGTTTTTTTCTCCTATAAAAATTTTTTATTCAAATAAAATAGACCGATTTTTACACAATCAAAAAGTTATCATCTAAAATATTTTCAGTTTTTATCGTCGAAAGAAGATTGTGGATGCATTCTGTTATTTCTTTTAATCATATTGAATATCTTTCCGTAAATCAGTTCCCTTCCACTGAAGTATCAAAAATTGTTTTTTCTAGCACGCAATGTTATGTGTTTTAAAATAATTCATTCAATTTAAAAATATAATGCAAATGACGATTTTTAATAATTTTTGATAAAAAAACAAAAAAACGCTAAATATCTGCATTTTTTCATGGACAGATAGTTCAAAGTTATGTGTGCTAAAAAAATCAAAGTTAAGAAACACAAAAGTTCAAATGTACGCTATTATAATAGCGTACGTTTGAACTTTTATAATGTACTGCCACTCTATATATAGAGTGGCAGTACATTATAATGTGGTTCAAAATGTGAAAAGAATCTGTTTTCTATTTCTTAAGTTGTGAGATCAAAAACATTTTCTTTAAATTTATCTTACTTTTAGATTCATCAGTGTGCGTATAGCAGTTATTCCACGAGACTCAGTATGATGGATTACCTACCTTCTGGTTGTACACATGCTCCCACAGACCATTTCATAATAGTCCCAGAAACTAAAATGCCATGTTTAACCGACAGAAAGCAAGGGTTTCGCTTGACTCTCAATTTTTAGCTCCCACTTGGAAATATCTATTGATGAAAAAGGATCAATATATTTGTCTGTGAAATTTTTCAACGATGAGTTAGTTTTACAAAGAATTCAAAGAAATTCTACTTTAAACACACACATTTTAACTTCATTTTGTATGAAAAGATGAGTTTAAGGGGCCCTCTCTCAGAAATTATCTCCGACACCGTACATCCGATCCTGACGAAACTTTCCATAAATGTTAGGTTTAATGAGTTAGGGGAATAAAAACTTTTTTTGTCTCCAAGTCTTACGATTTAGGAGTTTTCCAAAGATCACGGTCCGAGAAGGACCCTGTTTTTCTCAAGATTTTTTAATATACTTCAAGCTAGGGAGTCGGGTTTGTTTTATATTAAACTAGACGCCTAACTGCATCGACTGACCGGCGCCGATTTTTCAATTAAGCCTTGGTTGGTTTTCCAGACAACCAACAACGTCCAAAACGCGAAAAATCGTTCTGAATTTTCCGAAAAGCCTCAATTTGACGAAAAACTAAGACCTAATTCAAAAATCAATCCATGTAATTTCTTTTTCTCTTTTAAACAAAAAAAGAATAAATCCTCTACGACAAACCGCTATTAAAAATCTTGGGAAATACTTCAGGTGTAGCTCTTATATAAGATAAAGGTACGAGATACATGTGGTCGCCATAGAAACACATTATTCTAACAGAGTTCTGCTGGGAAATGGGAAAGAAACAGTATTTTGTTTAAAAGGTACGAACGACCATTCGTGGGCTGGATCCGCCACTGCATGTGTTTGCAACTATCTCTCTCTCTCCACTAAAAACACTAGACGTTGCTTTTTTCTGAAATCATAATGATCAGAACAGTTTTCTTAACTTTATATTGATACTTTGTTTTAAACTGATAATAGTCCTTCTCTTTAAAACACAGAATCTCTCTCTACACTGTTGTTCATTTACCGAAGACGTTAAGCTTCTCGTCGTCGAAACCAAGCCTCTTTAAATGAACAGAGTACAATGTACTTCTCATGCAGTCAACACTAATTTAAAAGATAATTAATTTAGAATATTATTCGATCAAAATTTTGATTTAAAGTAAAAACAACACCAATTTATGATTCTTCTTAATTTGTATATATAATCGTTCATTAGCGACATCTAGAGACACTTAAAGTAGAAGAGGCAAAAGTACTACCTCAATGGTGATATTTTCACTGTAGCTTATCCTGCTTAATATAACCTACAATGCCTTACCGTTGTACAAGCGGCGCCATCTATTCTTGCAAATGCAATGTTTAGTTAGTAAAGAATTTTCAAGTGATACTCCTCGATTCATGTTAAAATAACATTCACTCATTGACTTTGTTACAAATTCTTTTTTGTTATTTAACAAAAGAGAAAAACAGAATGGCAGCGTGTGACCAATTAGAGGGATTGGAAGCGATGACTCATATGCCAATTTGACATTTTGATAAAAAGAGAACAAAGAAAGGATCAAAAAACATTACTGAGAATATATTTCTTTTATAAGAATGATTAATTGCTGTTAACTTGATACTGTCACGTCTAAAGTTTATTTATTGCAACAGAGGTCAAATTTCTTCACTTTTCTACTTTGTTTCTCACATTGAGTTTGGTATACGTGCATTGTCAGTACTAAATGAATGTCTAAAACTATTTTGTAGGATTGATAGGAGAAAACAAACAGTCTCCATATGTTCGCTTTTGATTCGATTAAAAATGGAAAATAATATGCGATGAAGAATAGTAATTCTATGTATCAATTGAGATTTTTTTTACTTTATACTGTTTTCGTTTTTTGTATATAAAGCGTTCAAGGACAAATGAATTTAGATAGATTTTTTTTTCGTATCTAAAAATGGTTGTCTGTGCATTAGTTATCAAAACTTCTTTCTATATGTCAAAATACTTTTGTATTATTATCGTTTAATATGAGAAGCTAAAATTTGAATATGATTGTATAACTATAATCATATTTTCATTATATATTTTAGATTTTTTTATACTTGTTCTATCCCTGTTATGTGAGAAATTCGGTGAACTATCATTTCTCAGGTTTTTGGACTTCTTTTTATAACAATAATTTTATTCAATAATTTCAAGAATGGCATTGTCAGGTAAATGAAAGTAATCAATTCGATTGATTATAGTACAGTGATTTTAAAGTTTTTCAATATATGTATTTCATATGATAAATAAATTACATAATTTTGGATTTATTTTCTTTGTATATATGAAAACATAGTAATATAACTAATGAGTTGATATCATTTAGGCCTACTTTTACTGTTTATTATATGTTCTGTTTACTCGCAATATCATCCACAACAACCGTTACCATCTCAGCAACATTCACAACAATCACAACCATCTCAGCAACATCAAAGTCAGGGACAATTTCCAATGCAACAACCACAGAATCCATTTCCAGATTATAACCAACATTTTCAACAGCAAAATCCACAAAATACTCTAAATCAGCAACCGTCTCAATATGATCAGCAACCATCTCAATATGATCAACAACAGCAACAACCAAATAACAATCGTTTACCAATACAACAGCAACCATCAATATTGCAGCCACCACCTCAATATGATCAACAACAACAACAAAATAATAATAATCGTTTACCAGTACAGCAACAACCATCATTATCGATGCCATCTCAACGGTATCTTGTTGGAAATTTGAGTGAACCATTTACATTTAATGTCGCTGCACCTGGAACAAATGTACATTATTTGGGTTTAAATGGTCAATCATTATATGTAACTGGTCTTGGTTTTGTAAATAAAACACGATTTCAATACAATGAACGATCAAATGAATTAAAAATTTATGAATTAGATTCAGCAGTAGTAGGAATGTATACAGCAGTCGAAGAAGGATGGAATACACATGAGACCATTCTTACAGCTATCAATGGTTTGAAAATATTTGATTAATACTCGTTGTTGTTTTCTACTTTCGTTTGTTTATTTTAACTTTAGTCTCATCATTTCAAATATCTAATTATCATGGTTCTGAAGATCGTAATGGTTCAACGTTAACTACATGTTCCGTAACATTTATTCGTAGTCGAACTGATCAAGTTTCACCCGATTACTTACCACGTTTAGATTTATTTGTTTCAACAAGAAGAATTGAAAAACGTTATAATGATTCATTTATTGGACAAAATTTTACGAGACAAGTTACCATTCAACGACCATTAACAAGAGGTGATTATAGAGATAATGGAACAGTGACATGCCAAATATTATCGACAAATGATAAAGATTTGTATTTAACACAAACTGTTAATATTAATATTGAATGTAAGTAACATTAATCGTGTGCTCTCAGATATTTTAGATTATAATTTGTCGCGTTTATTTTTTTGTTTCTGTTCTTAACACATATTATACATCATTATTTTATCATTTTAGATGGTCCAGATTTAGAAACGGGTGCATCTGAAACGAATACACTCGTTAATGAAGTTTTAAAATCTGTCTCAATGGAATGTCAAATCGAAGCAAATCCATCACCAAGCTATGTTTGGTATGATACAAGTAATGCAACAACACCGTTACAAGCAGCACTAAATTATCAAAATTATCAAAATAATCAACATTATATGGGCGGTGGAGGAGGTAGTCCATTTAATAGTGGTGTTGGTGTAAGTAGTGGACGATCGGTATTTGGTACACAACGTCATATACAACGATTTTATCAATCTCCTGGTATCTATTCTATGCAATGTCAAGCACAAAGTCGAGGAAAAACGATAACACAAAATTTTAATATTACTATATTATGTAAGTCTAAAAAGAAAAATTTTATAAGGAAACAAACTAGAACTGTGTGTAAGAAAACCAGCACACTTTTGAGACTATGTGCTTAGATGACATAACACCAGAGTAAATCATCCTTTCAGTAAATACATAAGGGATAAGAAGCTGTAAATATTATAAAGAGATTTGTAGCAATTTTAGCGGAGTAATTATCGGTCCTTTTTTTCTTCTAATTGTGAGTATTCTAAACCGTTTCAATAATCGATGAATAAACTTTTAAAATCATTTTTCGATGTGTCTCCTATGTTGCAAAGAACTGCTGCTAATCACTTCGTATACCTTTTATTAGATGCATGTATGTGGAAACAGAAATTCACTAGTTAGAAGATATGTACACAGATTCATTTCTCAATTCTGTCGACAAATTAAAAAAAAAAATGGCGCCGGACAACTATTAATAATTAAAAAGTTCGAAGACACTTTTCTTCCACTTGTAGAACTCATCTTGTCGAATCTGGACGGTTGTTTAAAAATAGAACGTGAAATGGTCCACATTCAGTACCCAAAGAACTATCTCCCGTTTTCAGAATGTCTCTACGTAGTTCTCTAGATCGTACGACTCACTTTTTTCAAAAACGATAACTTAACAAGAAACAAACAAAGAAAAGTTTCTGAACAAATCCAAAATGTCTATCGACATAATAATATTCATATTTACTATGTTTTTTTCTAGCTCAATCAGGAGCAGGAAAAGCTGGTGGTGATGGTAGTCATGGTGGACGACGTAAGTTGTTTTTTTTTTCTTCAAAATATATGTACACGTCATAGGTGTGGTGTGATATAATAACACATGTTTAATTATTTTTTTATTGCACTTGCTTCTTCTATTAAATTGTCTGTGTGGTAGTAATCTAGTTGTGCTTCTGCTTTTGTTTTAATTATTTTACAGGCACTGAGGCCGATGATAATAGAGACACTGTGGGTGTGGCTGCTTCTTCAGCTTATCATAGTAGAATTAATAGCACAAAAAATGGTAAGTAATACGAGGCTTACACGCATGCATGGTTTATGTTTTATGAAAAATTCAATTGTTGCTTGTCATATTAGTGGCTTGTCCAACTAACAGCCTCTATTTTTTGCTCTTTTTGAAAAAGTTATTATAATAAAGCTATAAACTAATCTAAAATGACAACTAGATAATTAAGTAGATTAAACATTTCTCTACAAAATGAAGTGTCTCGGCTCGGAACGTTGATTCATTATCAAAATACAGCTGTTGTACAAATAGCCCCCAAAATCGATTTTTGGGCTATCTAAAAAGCGTGTCTAAAAGAGTGAAGACGAACTGGTAAAAATTGAACAAGTATAGAAAATTGTTTCCTCTACAAGATGTGACAGCTTGTCAAGTTCGAAACTATTCTAATTAATCTGTATTAATCAAAGAAAAACCAGAAAAAACGGTCAAAAAATGGCATAGCGTTACCATTTTTCTTCGATTAATACAGATTAATTAGAATAGTTTCGAACTTGACAAGCTGTCACATCTTGTAGAGCGAATAATTTTCTATACTTGTTCAATTTTTACCAGTTCGTCTTTACTCTTTTAGACACGCTTTTTAGATAGCCCAAAAATCGATTTTGGGGCCTATTTGTACAACAGCTGTATTTTCATAACGAATCAACGTTCCGAGCCGAGACACTTTTCATTTTGTAGAGAAATGTTTAATCTACTTAATTATCTAGTCGTCATTTTAGATTAGTTTGTAGCTTTATTGTAATAACTTTTTGAAAAAGAGTAAAATATAGAGGCCGGTAGCTGGACACTTTTTGCTTTTTCAACTTTTATATTCTTAGATATTCTAGTATTTTTTTTTTGCGAAATTGACTTTGTTTTCGTTTTAGGATCGTTAAATTGGGCTGCAATTATTGGCGGATCTGGTGGTGGGGCTCTTCTTGTGTTAATTATAGCACTTATTATTATTGGAATATGTATGGTACGAAGAAGAAGATCAAAACCAAAACTTTATGGAAGCAGTAAGTGATATTTTTTTTCATAGTGTGTACTCTATCTAATCATTTATTTCATTTTCATTTTTCGTTTTTTAGGTGAAAAACTACCAAATGAGTAAGTATAAAAATGTTTTCTTTTTTTTTTTCAATTCTTTCGAATGAGTGTCACATCAAACACTCACACACCACCACGTTCTAGTAAAAAACAAAAACAACAAAAACAAAATGGTGTTAAAAAAACTGCTTGGGGTAAAACACCTTTGACTGGTATGGGTACTGATTATCATTATAAACAACCTGTAACATCTATGTCTACGTCACGTCTTGTCGATAATCAAGATTCACAAGATCAATATCCTGTTCATACATCAGCTGAAACTGTTACTCAATCTACATCATTGGATCATAGTTTACCCCCTCCTTTACCTAAAAATCCACATCATACACAAGATTCACCAAATATGAATACGTCAAGTGCAACATCTTCCTATAGACATCAACAACACCCATTGACAACTGCTCCCTCTCATAATAATAATACTAATAATAATCATCATTCGACAAATAGTCGAACATCATTGTCTTATCGACAGGCAACTTCGGGATTATCCGGATTACATCAACAACGTGAACAACCTCAAGTAAGGTCAATTTCCTTTTCCTGATTATGAGAATTTCCTTTTTCAATAGTCATACAAAATTAGCAGTAGAAAAATAATAAAATTTAAAAAAATAAATCTAAAAAAAAGTTAAATGTTCTATTCAAAATCAAAGATCATTTCCTGTTTTCAGTCCATGGATAAACGTAGTCATTCACCTACAAATACGGAACCTGATGTATCTCTTCATCGTTCTCGTACAACAACTCCATTTGGTTCACATAGAAGTTTATCAGCATCAATTCAATCTTTACAACGACAACAACCAGCTCTTTCATTACCTGTTAAAAAAAAACCATCTGTTCCACCACCAATATCACCAAAACCTACTTTAACTGAACATGTCTATCATAATCCTACACAACTTATTGATCAACCGCAACAATCACAAAGAGTGATTATAAAAAATAAAAAACCACCATCTCCACCACCAAAACAAGAACATAATACATCATCTGAATCAGATTTAGACGATGGTGGTATAGAAAAAAATGTGGCCGATGTTGATACAGCTGTACGTAAGATAAGAAAATAAATAAACAAGCAGCTTTAGCTTCTTCTTATTATTATTAGAAATCACGAATTATATATTTATATATATATATATATACATTTGCACATATTTGGCATTGATAGACTTAAAATTTCTTTTATAGTAGGAATTTCTGTATGTTATATCACGTAGTTTTGTTGAGTTATTGTTGTTTTACACATATCCAACGTTTTCTTGATGTTATGTTATGAAGTAGTGAATGTATTTTGATATTCTCCTAATTATGAGATTAACTATGCCCATTTTTATGGGAGAGGGGAAGAAAAACAACAACCGTTTTATACTGCTCAATCTTTCGTTCGTACTCCAATTATAAAACAACTGATTAAAACTAAAGCACCACATTATCTAACCGCCATTCGATTAACAATTGCTTTTAAACACTTTAAATTATTCATTTTTTCTTCTCCACTATATATTTTTATACGTATAACAATGACATACTCTTGTATATTTATAGTTTTTGCCCAAAAAATTTAAATTTCGTTGGGTAAGTTAATGAACACAAGAGAGAGAGAGAGAGAGAGGTATATGCAAAGCTTATTGCCTTTTATAATATGTGCCCGCAAAATGTATTTTATTAAAAATTTTCTAATTTATTTGTTTATTTTATGTTGTACGCGCAACATATAATCCATCTGCTTATTTTTGTGTTGTTATTGTGGTTGTCTTTTTTACACCAACACAGTCTACTTTTTCACTGGACATTTATTTTAATCGAGAAAGAAAAGTCATGAAAAGAAAATGATCAAATTATGTTTTGAGAAAATAATTTTTTCATCACTGTTAAATCTTGAACAAAAAAATCAAATTCCCTATTGTCATGAGTCTATATGTTTTTTGAATAATTATCTCTTATATTTCTCATCAAATTTTACTTTTACAACTAAATGAAATATAAAATTTAATCTATTTTATTTTTTTAACGTCTCATTATTTTTAGTATCCTGAAGAAACCGTTTGGTACGATACTTGCTTGTTTTGTTGCATTTTGTTTAGTGTTGTTATTTTGATGTGATACTCATTCTTCTTCTTCTTCTTCTTCAATTTGGCTGCATGCTTTATATTATTTATTTGCTGCTTTCTTCTTTCTTTTTCTTTTTTTTTGTGCTTAGAATTGAAATAGAAACACATAGTGTGAAATTGGCTAAAAAGAAATTCCCGCCATCACATGCACATACTCATGCTAATAATAATAATACTCATGCTCGCCATCGTCTGCCAGTAGTAGGTAGTCATGTTGCTAACTATTATCAACAAGAAAATGGGGCTTATTCACCCTATTCAAGTAAAAATTCATCAGATAAAACACTCAATTATCAACAACAAGTAAGATGTCAATTTTCAGATTAATATTCAATATATTCTCTCATTTAGAACGATAAATTATATTTCTTATTATTTTTTGTTTGTTTTTTTCTTCAAATTTTTTTTAATTTTAGACAAACACACCCGGTTATAATCAAGTTGATTTTGCAAATCATGCTGGTAGTCGTGGTCCAATTCGTACTATTACTCCACCACCACCACAAAAAATGGCTGTCCATCATCCTATTCATATGCCAGATGAAGCTCCACCATCATATCAACAAGTGGCATATATTCATCAAGAACCAACTGAAGTTTAAAATTAATTAACCTTTTTTTGTTTTTTTCTATTATACACGACACTCTTAACTACCAGTATTGTGTGTATCATAAATGAAAAAATGCTTCCTATTTTTAAATCTATATCTATTGAAATAAAATGATAATATTATTCTCTTTTTCTCATTTTTTTTTTGTTTTTCTTCATCTTTAAACACTAGTTTTGTATATACGATTATTTTATATATCTATACTTTACTCAATCAAAAATAAGTGATTTTATTACTGTTGTTGTTGTTGTTGTTGTTCATTTTTTTTTCCAATGATTAATCGCGTCCATGTATCTGATAGAAAATTCTTCACTGTGTTATTTTTCTCGATCTGAAACAAAAATGACCGTTGTTGTTTTTTCTACATGTTTTTGTTTTGTTTTTTGGCTCGCTAAGAATAATACTTTATGTAATGATTCATGCTAATTCAGTTCGTAGTGCAATTAGAAGTGATCAATTATTATTTTCTCTTATTGCGCATGTTCTTTATATCGAGTGAGAATGAACGACTGTGCAAAAAAACAAAAAGAAGAAAACCAGCTGGTAAAGAAATCGTGTTTGAATCTCATTTAGATTTTGCTGCTGTAAATAATTAATTTGTTGTTGTTTTTTTTTTGTCTTGTGCTGACGTTTTTTATTTCAGATACGTCCATTTTTTTTTTTCTTCTTTTTTTGCGGTGGTGTTTTGCTTTTTCTACACGCCTGAATAGATGATGTACATTCCAATTTTGTGCTCCATATTGTGTCATTTGTATAAAATATCCTCATTTTATGAGAACATTTTTTCTAATATGCATTAAACGATTTGTTTTATATTAAATGAAAACAATAGTTAGTCTAAAAATTGAACAGATGGAGTGTCTATTGGCAATTAACGCTCTCCTTTTACATGCTCAAAATGGTACCTTGTCAAGGTTCTTGTTATTTTTGATTCTATTGATGTAAGAAGAATGTCATCTGTGCACTAAATAAAAAAGATGAGAGCTATAGGCTTCGTAATTATCCGAGTTTTTTACTAAAAAAACGTCCTAATTTCGGATTTTATTCCAACACTTCCTACATTTTCAAATTTTTTCTTCTATATAGTCTGTCTAATAGAGAAAAGTGTTGTCTTGATAATAAGATCACTTCTATAATTTTCCAATGGTTTTTGTCGAAAATATGAACATATCGCTACAAATGTCCTGCAAAAACACCGACCCGTGTAATGTTCATAACATCGGTGGTTCTAATCCGGACACATTATGGTTTCTCGAAAAAATAGTCTAATCGAGTCCAACCGCAGATACTTCAGACCCTATTTATAAAATCAAAAACCGACTTGTAACATAGGCTTTTCAGCATATTTCATATTGCGCGACATGGCAAGCGTATTTTTTGAAAAAAGAATTTAGAATCTGATAAGAGTTGAAGTACTTGTGGTAAACATTTGAATTTAAGCGGATTTTCGTTCTCATATTTGCTAACAAGGTGTCCAGGTATCCTTAACCCTTTCAGCACGGGATAATTTTTTTGAAAAATATATAAAACTATCAGCTCTCCAAGTTCTTGTTCGACTAAGTGATCAGTCATCATCTTCAGATTCTTCTTCACCAGAATCATCGTCAAAATCCGTGTCACTTTCGGTTTTAAAAAGTTCGTATAAGTGACACTAAATCGTTGTTGATATCGACTATTTTTGTTACGTATTTCTTACAAGTTGTGCTTGTGTGTATGCGGGGGAGAAACAGAGTGAACGTGGGACAGAATAAATTAGAAAGATGCAGTATGATGTACTAACTGTGATCCCAGACGTACATATCACTACAATGAGTCATACTCTGACCTATACGCATTCATTTTTAATCTTTGCCGCATATTATGTGTCCCTATTTAGAGAAAAAAATATGTGACGCATATATGCGTGTCCTGTTCCGAAAAGGTTAAAGGAAAAGCCCATGTTGTCAGAACCGGACGAAAACCGACGATTATTTTAAGAGCCGACGGTTGATCGCGGTTATTTCGGCTGAAACTATAGCAACACAGCAAAAAAATCAACGGTTAATCTCACAATTAACCGGAAAACAGTTGGTTAACCGCAGCTAATTTCCGGTTAATTATGAGATTAATCGTCGGTTTTTCTGCTGTGTTGCTATGATTTCAGCTGAAATAACCGCGGTTAACCGTCGGCTCTTAAAATAACCCTGATTAACCGTCGTTTCATCCGGTTTCGATAACATGAGAGCTTTTTAAAAGTTAAAGAGCAAGACACATGTTTGCTGACGATACTCTGCTGTACTATACCGATGAAGACCCTTTAACCTCTTGAACGCCGTTATTTTTCCACTTTCGCATCCAAAGGCATGCATATGTAAAAAACGATTAAATATCTCTCTTTGCGTTCTGTTGTTTTCATGACATGTATTCCTCTGGCACTGTTTTTCGTTAAATCGATAGAACGAAAAAGCATGTGAAACATATAAAATTTCCTTCATGTCATGTATAGATGCCTTACGGCATTCAAGAGATTGAAGGTAAATCGGATGATTTAGCTACTATTTATGGACGGTCTGTAAGGTGGTTTCTCCCATTACATTAAAAAAAAATATGTTTATATGAAGTTTTCAAATACACCATCTTCAAAACCATTGATGATAAATAATCATATTTTAGATCTGTTTCCAAAGCACAAACATCTTGGTATTATTTTTTCGTTGTCTTTGCCATGGAAATAACATATTTCATACATAGTTGAAAAATGTAATCCAATCTTGAATGCCTACATTTATCTAGTAATGAGAAAGTGTTAGAATCATTCAGGATGGTTAGATCTACACGTAAAACATTTGATATCTTCGTTTTAGAAATATTTTATTTGATATCTTCGATCCTATATTCAACAAAATCATCCTATTTCATGTTCACTTCGCTGCCGTAGCGCGGATTAAACAAATGCATTTACATTCAGTACATGCGGATAGATCCTTTTTTTTCGTACACAACTTCCTAGTGAATTTGGTTTCCAGAAGAGAAACAAATTCCAGGCAGAAATGTTAGGACACTTTTTTTTAAATCTTTTCATCATCGTGTGTATAATTGACAGATCAGCTGATGTTTATTGTTATCATCTGAGGTCTAATTTCTCAACTCTCTATGTTGACTTATAAACTTAGTAGTAGTGATCTATGCCAGTGTGGAACAGTTGAACCTGTATATTATTACCTATTTGAATGTGTATTTTATCAGTCATATTGAAATAGACTTTCTCAGAAACATTTGAACATAAATCCACCATGATCCTTTATTCTTGAGTTACTTTTGCTAAGGATTAATCTCTCTAGAAAACAGAATATACACTCATATATGGGTGAATTGCACTGATAATGTACGGTTGCATTCCGACGAGAAAAACATTTATAATTCAGTTTGTACTAAATGAGTTTGGACAAACTTTTTTTCTACATATTTCTTTGTATTTGTCCTACTTACGGTAAAAATCTGAAATCTTTTTGTCCTTGTGTTGCTCCAGAGTATTGAACAAGAAAGTTCGAAATTACGGATTTTTAGCGGCATCTGCTTATAAAAATGACTTCTCTTGCCCAAAATTTTGATTGGATGAAAATAGTTTTTTACAGCTTTATTGTAGCTAAAACTTGCTTCTTTCTGACCATATAAATACAAGGTAACGCTCGTCTCCACTCGCTCGGTTCCTTGACTTTATTAAGTTGGATCTGCGCAAGCGAACGTCCTTTGATGACTTTTAAATCGAACACAATGCTCACGCCTCCCTTCGTTCGGCGCTCGCTGGGGGCCTAACTAAGGCATCTTCTGGAGTTTTGTTCATTTTTTATGTATAAGGTTCGTAGTCTGATATTTAACTATAATATATAAATCAAGAGTCTCTAGAGGTCTAAACATAATTCTGAATTCAAAACAATGCTCACGCCTCCCTTCGGTAGGCGCTCGCTGGAAACCTTTACTCAATCTACTAAAGCCCATTTAAAAACAAACGCGAATTTTTTTTAATGTTCGGTAGACTAAAGGGGGAGAAATCTTTTGATAAAAAATTTTTCCTAAGGACCTTATGAATCGAATAAAAAGCTAAAAATAAGAGGGAAGGGTAGTTATTTTTCTGCTAAATATTCCGACAGATTTTTGATTTTGTCTCTTTAATTTCTCGGTAACTATAAATGATAAGCCAACGATATTTTTATCTTTTTTAGCTGACAATATGGTAGATCTACGATAAAAATTTCAGCTCTTAAGCAAGTACCGTTCGCGAGAAAGTAGCGTTTTACTCAAAAATATGTCCCAACAGATTTTTTTGTATCAGAATGTCCTGACAGATTAGAATGATACATATTTAGAGAAAATATAATTTGATTTCATCTTTGACTTTAATCAACTCCTCTCAGACTGAGAGACGTTTATACTTATCATATATCTACCTATTGATATATGATAACAATATATAAATACTATATATTTTAGAAATTTTATTCTTTCAGAAAATCTCGGAAAACATTCATCTTTTTAGATGCTCGTTTCTTTTGAAACAAAAACACTGACAGTTGGGAAAATATCTGATTTATACACAACTAATAGAGCTCTATCGAATGCACGATTCAAAGTTGCTTTATATTCACTTTTATTTTTTTCGATGTTTTACGTCAAACAATATATTATCAGTGCAATTCACCCATATAAAAATATAATTGAATATATTTTATCAAGTGAAAGATGAAAATCATATATTTGATTCAATATGTTATTTTTCTTCGCTAACACAAATCTCTCTCAATGTTTTTTCTCTCTCTTTTTACTATTACTTAAAAGGAGACTTTTCCAAAGAACTGATCAGTATACCGCTCCTTTTTACCATTTGTTGCAACTAACTATAGCTGGTTCGACCCCGGTCACACGGACATTTTTCCGTACAACAGGCGGACATCTGATTTCTTTAGTTAAAAAATGATTCTTTTCGCATAATATAGTCTTATTATGCGTCAGATATTAATCGAAGTCAAAAAAGTCGAATTCAAAAAAAAATGCCTTTGGGAGCCCTTGCAATATATTTTCGTCAAAGAATGTTTTATTTATAAAACTAACAAATTATACATCATTCGATGCACTTTTTCACACTGATTTCGAATTTCATATTATTTCCCTAATAAAACGTTTCTTAACCGAGAAAAATGGAAAATATCTCAAAAACCGGCGGTTCTTCGGAAAACCTGTATCTAAGTCCAGAAGAAAAACGCATCCACTATAGATGCATGACATGTGGACGGTCATTTTGGTATAATTTTGAGTAAAACTGGATCCTAGCTAACTTTAGCGATCTAATTATGCTGAAGACACCCACCGGAAACATCATTTGGGTTCGGAAAATACTTTATTTCTCTGGTATAGTTGCTCTGAACTGAGATATTTTTTTACTGGTAGATATTTGAAAGAGTCTAGATTCCGAATATATACGTTTTACAAGTCTGTATTCGCTTAGTGTTATAAAAAAATGTTTTTCCCATGGAAGTCACTTCTGTCTAGGTCTATTTTACGTATACATTTTTTCCAAAAATTCGCCGCTTGAAACAAACATTTTTGGGCCATTAGATAGCCTATCTGTCGAAGTGTCTTTGACACTATTTAAATTTTGAAAATGTGTATTCTCGGTTTTTTGGCAAATGCCCTTCTGGATGCCCACCACTGTGGGTCATGTTTTTAGTAAAACCGATCTTTTAAAAACGCTCCATCATCAAGAAATGCATAAATTCGAGACGCACACGTGTTTATCAACGGTTTCCCTGAAAAAATTATTAACATAACCTCTGTCATAATCTTTATCTTGTTTATCTGTTACTTAAAATCTATTAAAACATAACAAAATACATTAGGAGTTCGACACAGTATCGTACACGATTTCTTGACTTAAAAAAAACAGTTAATAATTTTGTGAAATTTCTGACATTTTGTTGTTTTCTATCGAATGTTTTAATTTTTTCCTATAATGAATGCTTTTGCTGCATCTTCATCTGTCGTTATAGTAATTCCTTTTACATTTTCTCCCAAATGTTTCTTGACAGCATTCTTAGCATTTTTTTCATTGAATACGAACAACATCATTGAATGCTCAAAACCACGTCGTTTCAATTCTTTCATTAAAATAGCTCCTGCTTCGCCACCATTTTCCTCGTCTGGTCGAGTCATGTCGGAAAGAATACGAAAGTTTCTATTGGATCTTAATATTTGTTGTCCAAAACCAGAGTCTAGATAGGATAGTGCTAAATGAGTACTGATTTTAGGAATAATATGGACATTTTTCGATAAACCTAAACTGCAACCCTGTTCCATTATTCTCTTATTTTGCCATTCTTCCTTCATAATCATATCATCTACCCACAATAGAGAATTTTTTGATATACCTAATTCTACTTGTCTTATATAAATGTGTGTCTTTTGATCTAATCGAGAATATTCTTTTTTTAGAATTAAAAACGTCGAGTAAGGTAAAAATAATATTTCATTTTCCTTGGGTAAATTAGATAAAAATGATATTGCTCGACCCGTCAGTGAATAGATATGAAAATAGGTGTTACGTGATTGAAAATAATTAACCGGATCATCACCTTTAGCCGATGAACTAAATTGTAGCCATGTGATAACACTACCTACTTCATATAATTTTAGTTCTTCTTCATCGAGTATCACAGCTCTCAAACAAGTACCCCAATAATAAGGAATATAACTCAAAGACTTAACCATGTAATGCATAATGGGGAAAAAATCATTAAATTCACCGTTTGCACCAGATTCACCGTCAATCACTAAGTCATTATGACTACGAATAACTAGACTGGTACCACGATTAATTGATTCACTTGTTTTAGTGCCGCTACTAGATGCTGATTGAATACCACCTAGAAAAAAGGAAAAAAAACGTTGAACACGTTAATTAATTAATAAGTAAATTAGTTTTCATACGTCTTCAACTATTTAATGAGATGTTTGATTTCAATAGCTTCGTTATACATTTCATGTCAACAGATAGGTGACCGCACATATACTATGTTGTATACACATTAGACTTTTGATGATTAAAATCATTTCAACATCGTGTATTAGTTACCTATCGATTAATGTATCCAGGACGTCAAAAATGGTGTAATTAATTGTCTATTAAATACCAGTTAATAGCTAATGAAATAGTCATTAAATGGTCATTTTTACACCCTATAAATGGGAACATTTTAATGCCTCAAAATGACATTTTTTAACAAGCTGAAAACTGTCCGAAAATCGGCAGTTAATAGCATCATGTAATAGCCGTTTTTGCATCAATACTGGCTGTTAATGGTCAATTATCGAACATTTTTTTTGATTAATTTTTTTGAGTAGTATCCCAAATATAGTGATTTTCAAAATTTTTGGTTCCTTATATCCATGGTATCATCAGTAGCAACAGATACAGAACCAGCGGTGACTTCCACAAGACAAATTTCAATGACTCGTAGAATCGCGGAAGAGAAAAATTTACAAATTTCTTCCAAAGTTTAGTGATATATATCATATCTCATTGGAACTTTTGGAAATTTATTTAATACACTATTAATAAGCATTTAAACGGAATTTTTATGACATTTGACCCAGTTTTTAGGCCATTTTTTACCATTACAACTGGGAACATTTAAATGCATTTATTTCGCATTTTTTTAAATGTCAGAAAACTGTCAAATAAGAGGCATTTAACTGCTGTCAGTAACCCTACTGATCACATTTTTTTGCCATTTAAATATCAATTTTTAGACCGTTAGAAAATGTGAAAAAGATATCTTCTAAAATCTGAGGTACTGCCGCCTGCACCAACCCAAGAACCACAGACTACTTCTGCGAGGCAAGCTTCTATGACTCGTATAATCGAAGACGAGAAAAACTCTAAATTATCAAGAGAGAGAGAGTCATGTATACTAGTCATGATAGCAGAATAAAACGGTGAATGACTTGGTGATCATAAACTAGCTATTAAATGTCAATTTTCATTCGATTTTTACACAATTAATGGGCCATTTTTTGACATACAGTTAACAGGCTATTAATGGACAATTAAATGCCAGTTTTCGTCGACTTGGTCATAATTGCAAAATAAAAGGGTGAATACAACAGCCATTTTAAATGTTAGTTTTTTCGCTGTATATTTTGCAATTGAAGAATGGCCTGTTAATAACCATTTAACTGTGACAGTTATTTTACATTTTTTTAGAATGCACAGTTAAATGTCTGTTTTTTGCCATTATAACAGCCAAATTTACAGTAAATAGTGACTCTTATTTGCCTTTTTTTCAATATTTAAGGCCTTTTCTCGAGCCTTTATCAACCATCACATAACAGACAATAAACTGACTGTTACTTAGTAGTTTTTTAACAGTTATTTGGATGTAGCCAGTTTTTGTGACATACATTTAAAACGCTTTACGTGGCTTATTAAACGTCAGTTATGTTTCGCCTGGGTAGCGATCTGCATTGCCACTAGTTTTTCTTGAGTGGAATTTTGGATAGGAGTATATTTTTCTTTCTGTTTGTACATGAAATAGTCGAAGAAGTAAAAAACCAATTTAACGGGAGAGTAAAGATTGTAATTGCTCCGCTTAAAATCACCCAATATAGGAATAGCTTACATATACTGAGGCAAACAGAGCTCGACTATTCCACGTCACTCCCTCGAAAACGTTATTTTCTTGTTTTTATATCTTCGAAGCAAAAGGACGCTAGTGATTCATTAGTGCTTAATTTTTATGAAGAAAAAATGTACTGAATAAAATGAAGCGTCCCTAGAGCTTTCTGAGATTCTTGGTTAAGCCTCAGAATGATGATTTTCGGTCAAAAAATCGGTTTTGAGATACGCACATGGAAAGATAGCCTGAAGTGTCTCCTTTCAGAATCTGTATTGCTTTTGGTTATGAAACTGGTTTTTCGGAGATTTTGAGCAAGTTTTCTACGAGCCTCGATAAACCGGGTCTTCAAATAATAGTTTTTTTTCTGGATACTTATGCAATTAAATTTTTTTTGAACACACAGCTTTGTAGAGCAGACGTTGCTGATCAAAATAAGATCTCGCACAACTCTGTATGACATTGCATCAAAAAGTTACAGGCATTTTCCTAGAAGTCCTAAAAGGAGTACAGCGTTTTCTCTATATAAGATTTACACCTGAAGTGCGTCCCAAAATTTTTAATAGCGGTTTGTCGTAGAGAGTTGATTCTTTTTTGTTTAAAAGAGGAAAAGAAGCTACATCGACTGACCGGCGTCGATTTTTGAACTAGGTCTTAGTTTTTTGTCAAGCTGAGGATTTTTAGAAAATCCAGAAGGTTTTTTCGGGTTTTGGAGATTATTGATTGTCTGGAAAACCAATAAAGGCTTAATTGAAAAATCGGCGCCGGTCAGTCGATGTAGTTAGGTGTCTAGTTTAAAATAAAACAAACCCGAACTCTCCAGCTTGAAGTACGTTAAAAAACCTTGGGACGCACTTTATGGTCCTTTTTGGACCTTGATCTCTGGAAAACTCCTAAATCGTAAGACTTGGAGACAAAAAAATCTTTTCATTCCCGTAACTCATTGTGCCTAACATTTATGGAAAGTTTCGTCAAGATCGGATGTACGGTGTCGGAGATAATTTCTAAGGAGGGGCGTTAAGGAGATATTGCGAAAATATTCAATAACATGTCGTTTTGCTGACACATCTCTATAACTAAGAATCCTAGAGAAGTTTAAAATATTTCAATTTGTTAAAAATACTTTTCTCTTGCAACGACAGACAATCAACAGCGCTGGGCATCCTTTTGTTCAAAAGATATAAAGAGAAGAAAATAGCAAAAGAAGTGTTTGAATCACGTTTTCCGTCGAGTTCACACTCTAAATATCAATTAATTTAAAAGAGTATTGTTTAATCACTTGCTAACCTGTATAATATGATAATGTTAATGCACAGCAAAATGCTTCATCATCGGACAATCCTTTGTCTTTAAAAAATTGAACTCGTTCAGGATTTTTTTGAATAGATTTAAGGTATAGTTTATAATCGGTTCGTGACTTTGTCCTTCCACCATCGATATATTTTTGAATTGAATATAACAATTCGTCCTTTGAATATGAATTTCTCAGAAAATCATTTGTGTTATCTTCATAAACAATACTATTATCTCGAAATTGTCTAAATCTATCATAACGTTCGATTTCAAAATCGCATAGTTCTAATAGTACTTCAACATTCGGATCTTGATAATCAAAATCTCTGATATTATTTGCTTGTTTGTATTCTTCAACAAATTGATTTTGAGCTAATACCATCATATAAACGGTGTGCTTTAATTTATCAGATACGCCTGGCTGATAGTTTCGTAATTGTTCATTGATAGCGTCACTTTCCTGAGTTGTTAGACGAACACATAATTTCGACGTTTGACGACGGTATGCCATGATTTTCTTAAACAATATGTCTGTTATTGGATTAAAAGATCATTGCACTCAGTTAGTTTTCGATGAACATTTCAACACAAAAAAAGAAATACGTACGTGCAGTTTTCACTAATCAATAACGAGACACATTTTTTCAAAAGTAAAACAAATTTTTAAATTAAAAGTGAGGTTTTAGAGAAAAATGACTAGAAAATCACATTACATATACACATTCCTTTGAAATTTAGTTGTTTGTTGCACCGATTTTGACATTTATTTTACAAAATCTTAAAATCAAATTTTTAAGAGATTCTCTGAGAACCCCTGTTTTGAAAAAGGATTATCAAATTTATTTTGATGTGACTTGATGTGTCTCATTCTTCTGTATTGATTAGCGAAAATTGTAGATTTGTGTCTCGTTTTGTTGAAACATTTGATCCTTATCTCAGAATATACATTTTTCTTTCGAAAAATATGCTTTTCTGCTCGAGATATTCGAAAAATACTAAAAATTCTGTATAAAAAACTTTCTCACGCTGAAAGTTGAAATTGAAAACGCTTAAAAAAAATTTACATCCTGAGATAGGGTCTAAAGTATCTGTGTTACAAATTTGAGCTCGATCGGACCAGTTTTTCGATGGGTCATAATGTGACTGAATTGAAGGAACCATCGAAAAAACGCATAGTGAGAAAAACACATATTGTACAGTCTTAGTCTATCTATAAGAAAAACAATCAAGTACAATCCAATAGTAGCAGCTAATTTATGAAATGGCCCACCGTTTCTCACGTTAAATACGATTAAAACTTGAGAACGCGAAGACAATGTTTGAACGGTATTAGTAGATTATATCTAATTGTTACAACTGTCAGTGTCTAGATTTACATACATATTAGTACTTTCCGTATTCGTTCGCAATCTAAAAAATTAAGCTCGAAAATGTGTATTTTATATGGCGTTTATTTCTTCAAAATTTTCATATCTTTGATAAAAAAAAACATGTTTTGTTTTCTACAAGAAAACGACAATAAATAAAAATTCACATTTTTTTTTCTTCTTTTCGTATCAAAACATATCTACCTTTTATTATGTAAAAAGCACACTATTAAAGAAAAAAAGTTGACAAACGAAAACAACAATTCTTTTACAGAAAGAGGGGGAGAGGGCAAATATAAGTAAAATATGCCTCGGGTTATTTAAGTTACTTATTTATAGAGAAAACAAAATGTATGTAGACATTTCTTCAATCTACTGAGCAGAATTGAAAAGAATTTTCTACGGGCCTCAGAAACATCGTAGAAAATTTTTATTTTTGTCACGGTGATATATGCATGAGCGCTTCTGAAAAGATCCATAATCCAGTCAAAATTAGGTATGCACCGGTATCGGTATCCATACCGGAAATACCGAATTTTTTCGATTTGGACTTTTTGGATTTTTCCATCAGAAATGAGGTAATTTAGCATCATGGGTCAGAACACAAAACATTCAACAGTGTATCCTGAACATGTGTAGATTGAAAATAAAGGAAAACTTTGACCTTAGAAAGCCAACGAAGCTCTTGTTTTGCATCCTTGATTCTTTCTGGGTGTCCAGAATGCTAAACTATCTCATTTCGAATAGAAAAATCCCATAAAGTCCAAATTGAAAAAACTTGGTATTTTCGGTATCGGTATATACCAAAGTTCGCTATTTTCGGTATTCGGTATACCGATATCGGTGCATGCCTAGTCAAAATCCATCCGAACTACATCAGAATTTCGACATATACTTCATTTCGTCTGTTTTATATTCTAGAGTTCAATAATTATTTGACTTAACGATACTTTTTGAATCGTACGATCATTAAGTTAATCATTAAGTTAAATAATGCAGCGAAATCATATCAACAGCTTACATAAAAGGAGGATTTCAGTAAGTTTTAGGATTCAATAGAAAATACTTGGTTTTTCAGACGATTTTTTAGATATTTTTGGAAAAAAAGAAAATCTTTTTTCCTAATCTTAACTGCGCTACCGGATTCAGCAGACAAAATAAAGTATATATTGAAATTTTTGCCATAGTTTGGATCGATCTTAACTGAGTTATGGACTTTTTAGTTTTCCATGAAAACAGCCACATGATGGAAAAAAAATGTAAGAAAAACTGTGAAATCCATAAGCATCGAAAGAGAACTGTGTAGAGGAACCATGAAATAGAAAACTAGATCATGAAAACCGTGAAATCCGAAAGTATAAAAGAAAAACTATGGAAGTGAAACCGTAAAGGTTAAAACCAAAGAACAGAATCGTCCACTTTCGATCCTTCGAAGCGAAACCCTGAAATAAAACCATTACTTTGAGAACTGTGAAATTAAAACCAGGAACAAATATCGTAAAGCTCGAAACTGTAGAAATAAAATCATGAACTGGCAGTTGCCAAAGAACAAACAATTAAAATAAAAGCGTGAAGAAAAAAAGCTTGAAATAGTACTCATGCTTTTCAGTTGACGATTTTATCGAAGCTTCAAAATTCATAAAAAATGTGCAGTTCCAGCCGTTAGCGCGTCAGAAAGTCTTCCTAATTAACTAACGTAAGTTTAATAGAGTGAGTCTTGAGGTTTTCGACAAAGCTATCCTACAAGGCACGCTTGAATATCCAATAAAGAGCATTAGCCGAGAGAGAGGAAAGGAAAAGAAGAAGAGAACATAGTCTTATAAGCTGCTAGGAATGGCAGATCATAACACTTTTTAGTGTAGTGGACCATACCTAATAAGTATTGGTGAGATGTACCATCAGCAGATGGTAGCATCATCTGATATTTTTATAGAAAGGTGCATATAACCCTTCTCGAATGGTGAAAGCCCCAGGTCTGTAACACTTTTCTATTAAAAAAATATCCAGATCTCTCGTATTTTTAAAACAGTCGAAGCTCAGAGTACCTATTAGAAAGAAATTCTACTATCGCTTTCACTCAGAGGCTTGCCTTTTAGGAGAGTAGGGGTGCGTGTGTAGAACCCCAGAAAATAAAACCTTTTCGTTAAATCATTTCGTTTTCTCCGAGCGGAACTACAAACTTTTTTTGTTTTATTGGTCGCGCAGTGAAAAATGTGGTGAATGAACTGAAATGAAATGAAAACTTTTTCGTGCACCCCTCAAAAAAAATTTCGCTCCGCGAGCTATAAAATTTCTTTTATACCACCGCCAAAGTTCACTCCCTATTCAGGCCATCGCCTTGACTTTTCGTTTTACTTTCTTTTACTCAGTTCAACATCAAACTTTTTCTTGTCCGACAACTTTTCTTCCTTTTCCATTTATTTTTACCTTTTTACTTTTCTTCATTTATCAAACTGATGATCGCTTCAAAACAGATTGAGGTTTACGTCAAATACGTTGAAAAAACAGACTTTTTTAAAAATTAACTTTCTTTTAAATATTTTAAAAAATATTTAAAGCAATTTTAAAACAATGGCATGGTGGCGAACAACGACCATAATCTCGATTTCATTCTGGCTAAAGAAATCACCAGATGGCTTAAATCAATATGATTTCGAAAAATCACAACGATTGCATTATGACAGAGGTTGAAAAATCGACGTGTTTTGCGCCAGACGGATCGAGCTGAAATTTTGGGAAATGAATAGTTACTATTACTTATACATTTTCTGAAAGTTTCATCTTTACACATATAATGGTTTCAAAGATAATTACTTTTATAGTTGGCGCTAAGTGAGTAGTGGTTATTCTCATTGAACGTAGCGCTTTTGAATGAGGGCAATTTTTTCGCGAAGAGAAGGCAGTGTCTAGCATGATTCTTGATGATTGAAAGCTTTTTCAGAGTATATACGTAGGCTTCGCTTGGTTTTCTTACTGAACTTTGAATAAGTATAGTCCTCTTTTCTTGCTTAGTTGCACAAGAGAAATCACCCTAAATGGCAATTCTACACAGTATAAGGATTAAAAAAGGAGAAAATATAGTTCAACTATAGAGATCAAAGATACCGCTTACATTTTCCTTTCTTTTGATATTATCATTTTTCATTCTCCTTATTCGGCTACAATGACTTTCCGGCTTTCTCTTCGTGCCACGGTAGTTTGATAGAAAGTTAGCAATTGTTCTTCGAAAGCTTCTGCCCGTTCAAGGCGTTGACCAGTGCATATTAAGTAAATTTAATGGAAATAAAAGAAGTAAAAAGCTCAGGAACAGACAGAGAGATTATTCACAAAAAATACAATTATTAAGTAACAGAGAAACGAGTAGAGCCAAAGAGGAGAAAGTGATTTCTACAAAAACTAAAATTTGTTGAAAGCTTGTGTGATAGAGATCATACACGTTTTCATGATTATACGCGTTTTCATCATTTTTTATGTTAAAGAGAGACAAATGTGTGAAAATGCAACATGTGTTTTGGATTAATAGAGACTTCACACAAATACCGTCCAGACTTCGGATTTCATCTTTTTTAAGATGTTTCAACCGGTTTCCTGAATGTTTACATCGAAATTTCATAAGAAATCGACAGTTCAATATTTTCTAATAGGGCTTCTCATAGAAATTATTAGATTTTTCTTTCCACATCGTATCTTACATTAAGAAACTACTGAAACTTTTAACTGAGTGTAGTCGATCTTGAATGCAAATAATTTCCAGTGTTAGGAAAATTCTGTGCAATTTTATGTATTATTAAGGAAATGATGTTAAGTTTGAAACTAAAGAGTACTATTCTGTTGGTGTTGTAAACTATTCGTGAAGTATCACTTGCATGACAAATCCTGCTGTCTGTTGAGTATATTTAATATCTAATAAATTGACATCTTCCAATGCTTGTATTTCTTTCCATATGCAACGAGCTGCTTCTTGTATCATATTTCTTAAACGTTTCGGCTCATTTTCATAGATAAATTGCATCGTAGCTTTGGCATCGTCTGTGTAAAATGGAAGAAGATCAAAAATACGGTGGTATGATCTGCAAAATAGAGTCGTTGACAAGGCTTCAAATTGTGCTGGATAATATTGGCGAATAAAATTTCGGCCATCATCCATAAATATTCCGTTACTTGATCCGTGACTAGCGAAGAGCGGATTGAGTTTAATCGGATACTTTTGACTAATTTGTTCTATTCTTTTATCAACGAGCGGCATTTGTTTCTGTCGCCAAAAATGCCAATGAATACCAATCCTATCGGAAACGCAAGGACTGAAATTGTAGCGTTCTTGTTCACCTTTCAATGGTACCATATAGAATGTTACGCCACCATCAACAAAATGTAAGTGTTTGTACCAGCTATGTAACGTTGAGAACCTTTCAATATCTTCGTCAAGTGTACGACGACTGTGCATCACGTAACATTTTACCAATTTTCGGAAGCGATCATTGTAATCAAAAAATGATTGAAAATTTTCTTCTGCCTTCAAATAACCAAAAATACAAATAATTAGTTCATTTGATAAACCATTCAATGTTGAAACAGGAGACATATTGAATTCAATGTTTGGATACAAAGTTGCTTTTCAATTTACTTATGCACAATAAACTGAAATGAGTCAAAAGAAAATTTCAACACGATTGGGTAAGAAACGTTCCATGATTCATATCAGAGATCCGATCAGGGAGTCGCCGAAATTTTCTTTTGACTAATTTCAGTTTATTGTGCATAAATAAATTGAAAAGCAACTTTGTACTCGATTTTTCAACCTCTCTCATAATGGATGTACATATCCCATGAAATAATTTTGATACCCTAACGCAGGTTAGCACGCGTTAAAAATGTCTTTTTCAGAAAAATTACATTTAAACGGGTTTAATTTTCAGAAATCACGCCAGCTGACACTTCTTCCGAGTGGCGATGGATGCGAACTCGTTAAATATGATTGTGAAGGATAAAACGGATTTTCACGCGTTTAAGTATAACGGGTTCTAATGCGTTAAGATCTTATCGATGCGTATACATGAGTTTAATACGAATAAGTTACTTTTAATGGGTTTGAACCAATGTGAGTATCGAATGAGTTCAAATTCCTTTTAATTATTGATGCATTCAAACCCGATTACGCGTTGAACTATCAGATTTAGTTGCTTTGGACGTGTTTACTTTTCGATGACAAAAAATTACTCTTTCCGAGAAGGTATACTGCAGAAGACACGAGGTTTCCATATAGTGAGCGCGTTTCATCACCATTAAGTTTCTGTTGTCAGAATGAACATTTTTTAAAAAACACATGAGATGATAAACGACATTTTTTCAAAACAACTAAAAACACTGTAC